>JAKTWG010000038.1:0-104708 GCA_030560915.1 Pichia sp. NRRL Y-12824 | reverse complement strand
TACAAAAACCTATAAAGTATGTACAAGAAAGAAGTACGTAAGTGATGCAGCTGAAGATCATTTTTCACTTAACGTCGAACAGCGACGAGCTCAAACTGTTCTCTACTACTAATAAATATTCGAGTTAGCTGCCGAATATCTTATGGTAGCGACATAAAATAGTTTTACTTAAATCAAATTATATTGTCCAATCGGTAATTACAATTACAAAATTTTTAACTTTAAGAATTTATGATTTTTAAACTACTGAAAAAAAAACATTTTTAAGCTTAAATTACGTTACTTATTTTTTAAATGAGTTATACATTTATGCTGCTGAATATACTTTTAACTTTTAATTTTATTGTTCTTATGTTTAACTCAAGTATTACTATAGTAAATTTCAAGCATCTACTTAAAGAAAGTAATGTCACTTCTGTTGAAACATCTGAGAAAATTCAAGTGATAGTACAAAAACATTAGCTGTATATTTATTTATAACTTCTGTAATAATTTTTAAGTGCTTGAAAAGAGGATTCTTGAAACCTAACAACTGAAGCTTAGTTTTGCTTAATCGTATAATTTCATTTACATTTTCATCCCCACTAAATAACTCCATTGTAGAACATATAAATAACGCTATATTGGTTCAATTTCATAGTTTTAAAGTGCTAAACATTTTCTGAAATTTAATCAAAAGATGACAATGTTGAGTTTACAAGCAATTGGTGGTTCCGTGCCATAAAAAAAATAAAGTACTTCTATCACTGTACCTATGTACTTGAAAAAAAATCACTCACAATATATGAAATCTCGTAAATAATGAATATAATACGATCAAAATTTTGTTCAAGAAATTTTGTTCTTGAATTAAAATTGGTCATTTAATATGAATTCACTTTGACAATGGGGTTCTCTTAGATAGAAAATACTGAACTGTTAAGATCTTGATAATTTTTTAGTTTGTTTTAATTGCCATTGATACACTCAATAACTCTGCACAATACCTTTATAAAAACTTGTTTCTAGTCTTAAAAAATACCGAACTGTTTAATATAATAATGTTCATCCGAGCAAAATTTAGAGCCTTGGTTTCTTTATCGCTTTCCAAATTTAGTCTTGACTTTTGAATCGAGACCATTGATGAGTAACAAAGAATAAAAAAAGGTTTTTGCCAACACCAGCATAAATTTTTAAGGTTTAATTCAATTAGGCTTTTGTTGTTGATTTAAATAATAAAAAAGTGGTTGTAAACCAATAAAACATTTTTGAATTTTATTTGAACTTCAACAAAAATATAAAAGATTCTTAGCATTCAGCACACGGTTATAATATAAAAATTTTCCAGCTCTTAACGGTTGGATGTTCATTAGCTATTTATTGAATAGTCGTAAATGTTGTCAACAAGTTTAAATGCATCATTTGATCCCTTTCTATGATTTAAGTTTTTTTAAAACTCATGATTGTTTTTTTTTGGAACAACTCAAAGCTGAACAACGGATAGATGAAGAAAATGCATAAAAGTATGATCGATTTTTTTGTGTCCACTTGATATGCTTGACTTATTCTACTTTCATTTTTTTTACATCTCGATCTTGAAAATTAACATCATTCTTTTGGTTATTCTAGAATCGTTCAAATTCGGATCCAAACCTGCTCAACCGATACGGCTTTGAAATGCTTGCAACTATGCCCGTCAATTTATCACTTTAGAAAAGAGATCGATAAGCAGCTATTGAATAAACAAAAGTGAACACTTGAGGAATTGGAATTGATAAGAATAGCAATAACTAGGTATCTACTGTGGATGAGATACTCGGTAGTTGCTTCAATCATTTCATACAGTAAGAAACACAACGTTTTAGTTGATTGACACGTTCAAACATGACATGATTACCTTACTTAAAAAGTAAAGTAAAGGATTCTGTGTATCTTAACAATTTATCGGTGGGTGCCAAATTATTTCAAAATTAGAGCATAATTTTAAATGAGAAATGTCTTTTGAGTTTGAAATAATATGTGTAATAGGATGATATAAAGGTTCCAAGCACCTGATTTGATATATTTAGATATGTGTATGTGTATGAAACAGTCTTTTTTTTCTAGAATAAGAAGTAGTAAAAACTACAGAGGAAACCAGGACTGCAAAAAAGTAAACATGATTTGAACAAGCGCAGGGGTTACTCTCGGCGGCAAGAAAGTGACTTAACTTTTTCTTTCAAAGAATAATTTGTTTACTCTTTTTTTTTTGTTGAACGTGCTATCTCTTCGGTGGTAGATAGATATAAAAACCCATTTGTTTTCGTGGAGGTTGCAAAAAAATAAGTCAGTCATTTTTCCAAAAAGAGATGCACATAACTAGATTGTATAAGCCCATTGCATTTTTTTTAATGGCCTTCTACCATCGCCTATTATTCAGTTAGGTTCATAAAAACCTACTTTTTTTGTACGTTTTACGCTCCAGATAATAAAAAAGCAACTATCACAAGTATTTGAAATGAAAATGAGAAGAAAACATTTAAATCAGTCGAATAATTGATGTACTTTTCAACAAAGTGGTGCATCATCTTCAAGTTTAAATATGAAATTCTTACTAATGACCATACATTCATTGATTGGTTCTAATCCATATTGTTTTATCTTAAATCGCCTAGTTTAATATCATCTACAACGTATTAACCTGCCTAGTCCAATTTTTTGAAGGGAGTTTGAGTTTATATTAAAAAATTTAAACAATCTAAACATTCTTCAATATGTTCTCTAGAATACAATTGTTTCGATTTAATTTGAAGCTCCAACATTAGAAACAAACTTGTAACAAGTCTCTAAACGTCTATTATGATAATTTTTTCGATGAACATTAAAACTATCAGATTATAAAATTTCCTATTTGGGACTTAACAATGGTATCTATTCATTCAATTTTTTGTGCATAAATTATTCTCACTAATCTATGTTTTATACAGTCCAGCTCCCTAAAGATTATAAATTAAAGTCAATTTTTTTATTATTCTTAGAATTTGATCTATGTTATTGGTTTTTAACAATATATCAACAAAAAAAAAAATCAATTAAATGAACACTAAGACTACTGCCAACCCAAACCAAGAAACTAACGATAACGCTGACTTCCATAGTTATACGGAGATTTTGTTTTCTCATCCAAGAAGCTATGGTCAATGTACCATTATGTGAATTGGAGATTTTCATAAATATTTTACTCGAAGTCAGGTAAAGAAAACTATTTACTTACTTTTGTATCCATTATTTTATAGGTTTTTAATAATTGAATATTGCCGAGATGATTTAGAAAGTTTTCTACTGTGATTCTTAGAACTACTAAATAATATACTCATTATGATGTCCGTCTTGTAAGCTTAGCCGATAGCCGATATAAAATTTAGCTTAAATAGGCGAGATAAATATAGAGCTCTGTTTTTTTGGACACTCAAAAAAATGCGCGATTTTTTGGTTCCTCACACTAAACTTCCAGGCTTCTATCACTAATTAAATGATTTTCCATTTCTAATATATAACTACTGTAGAAAAAGCAATATATAAAATTATAACGGATGCGAAGACATCAGTTACAATTAGTATTTTATATAGATTGTGTAATTAAAAAAGAAAGAAAGGAAAAAAAGAATAGAAAATACATGAATTATCACTATTTACTGAAGTAAGTTGAAACAGATTTACTACAACAAATTCTTCAGAAATTCCAATATAAACGTTTGTTTTCTAGTTAACGTTTCCAAATGATTTTTATCAATAATCAAATGATTTTCTACTTTCAACACAGATAAATTTGACAAATCTTAAAAGAACACCAGCAGTTTAAATAGCACTCTATTGTGTAGAATACCACTGTCAACTTTGCTTCCAACGCTAAGAAATGTTGTAATCTCCTCTCCCACTAAATATGCTAGTAGAACACGTGGATGTGACTGGAAATGATTCTAATGCATGAAGGAAACCAATAAACCCAACCACTCTTTAGCTCTTTATTGTCCAGTAAGTAATTTTTTCGGGAATCTTATTGTGATAAGTTGCAATTACCTTTTGCATTCCATGCATACCTTTCGTTCATTAAAGATCTACTTTGTGCGCCAGTGAAAGTTTCTATTGATAATTTCTGATAAGTCTTACAATTATTTTACCTGCTTTTTTTACCCAATAATTTGATGGATTTTTTTTCACACCTTCAGTAAAGTTTTTATCAAATGCATAACAAACATTCATGTAAAATTTTTAGAGGTTTAGCAAAAAAAATTATTATCGGTTAGCAGAAGTTATTCTTAAAGGTGTAGTAAAAAAATTTGATTAACTTTTTAGTGAAGATTATTGATTAATATGGAATTACCAGTTTATTATTTATGAATCGATGATCCCTTAATATAAATTTTAAAGTCGGATTATTACTGGCTTCACATGTTGGAAACTATTCAAGAGTTTTAGTATATCCATTTTTATTTTAGTATTAAATAATACATGATTTGATCTTATCTAAACCGGAATAGATTAAGTATGAAATAAAGTGAAATGCCAGAAAATTAATGAACATGCGCTTTTTAATAATTTCCAGTTTAACACTGATAAAATAATCCTTTCCACACTAATAGTTAGCGTATCCAATACATTAACAAAGCAATGTTGTATGCTGATGATCCTTTTTATGTAACTCATACATTCCTTTATAAAAGATATAAAATAATCCAAAATCCAAAATAAAATGAATAACAAGTTTTAAAAAAAGGTAAAGTTCTTTTACTGATTTTTTCAGGTTAAAAGTTCGCTCATATGGTTTACATTGAAAGTTCCAACACATAAATGCCCTTGCTTTAGAAGGCTATGCATGTGCATGCTGAAAGAGAAACGCTGGGTGGACAATGGAACATTATTCTTGTATATTTAGCCCATGAAAGGTAAATTCACATTGGGGATTTCTTTAATAAACTTCAAAAGTATTTTAATAGAGATTGAATTTTTATTAACTTTCATATCGATTCTTTAGTTATATTTTATAGATGCATACTTTAATCTCGAAAATATTCATAATGTATTCTGCAATGGATCTGAATGTCCAAACGACATTAAATGGACTTCAAGATACTTCTTAAAATCTACAAAGTTTGATATAGCAATTAATTTTATGATAATAATTTCTTGAAACTTGTCAAGGAATAAATAACAGGAAGTAAGATTCAAACTACTATGTGATAAAAATGATTGATATATCGAAAAAGATAAAATATTTATTCATTGCTAGCAAATCCCCTTGTTAAAAGTACGCCATCTATGACTCATATAAACAGAAATAAATATGGGGGCCATTCTTCTTCAGGCGTCATGTTTTTGTTTATCTTCTCGTTCTCTTCTGTTGGGTGGTGTAGTCCTTATCTCTTATCCCCTAATTACTTCCGTGACTATTCCGCAAATGCAAAACATCTTACGTAATCATAAGGCTTGTGCCAAGATGTTTGCCTTGCAAAAATTTTGCTAGTTCTTAAATCTTTTTTCATTTTTCTTAGAAAGAAAAATTATTGTTTTTTTGGCTATAGAAATCAAACTTATACCACGTGATTTACTTAACCTAAACATAGAAATCGCATTCAACTTAAAACTCAACAAAGCGGGCTTAGCTCAGTGGGAGAGCGCCAGACTGAAGATCTGGAGGCCGCGTGTTCGATCCACACAGCTCGCATTGATTTTTTTTTATGTTTCAATCAACTGAATTGAATTACTGGAAATGTACAAATCCCTATAATCTTCTTCGGAGTTGAGAATCGTGAGTGAACGACACTAATATTCTCGGTTCCGAAAAATGCATTTTACAATTTTTTCTTTATTATGGAATTATTTTTTTTTGTTAAAACGTTAAAGTTTCAGTATAAAAAATATGAATAAATAAGTAAATAAATAATAAAATCTCGAATAAATAATGATCATTAAAACATTAATTTTTTAAAGACATCAAGCCTTGTTAGCAATACTTTCAACTAATTCCTTGTACTTCTTGGTAGAGAAAGATTTTGGTCTTTCAATAGCCATACCAATACCTCTGTCAATAATTAATTGTGGTAAAACACCAAAAGCTCTCGCAACACCGAATAAGACAGTGTAGTAAGATTGTTGAGTCAAACCGTAATATTGTAATAAAATACCAGAGTGAGAATCAACATTTGGCCATGGGTTCTTAGTCTTACCTTGTTCAGCTAAAACCTTTGGAGCAACTTCGTAAATGTTAGAAACTAACTTGAACATGTCGTAATCTGGCATGTGCTTGAGGGCGAATTCTCTTTGAGCGGTATATCTTGGATCAGTCTTTCTTAAAACAGCGTGACCGTAACCTGGAACAACTCTACCAGAGTTTAAGGTCTTCCAGAGGTATTCTTCAATCTTTTTCTTGTTGAAGATATCATCACCTAATTCTTTCTTCATAGCAACTAACCATTCTAAAACTTCTTGATTAGCTCTACCGTGTAATGGACCAGCTAAACCGTTCATACCAGCAGCAAGAGATAAGTATGGGGAAGATAAAGCAGAACCAACTAAATGAGTAGTGTGAGCGGAAACATTACCACCTTCATGATCAGAGTGAATAGAAAGGTATAATCTCATTAATTCAACGAATTCCTTGTTTTCACCGAAACCAAGCATGTTAGCAAAGTTATGAGAATAATCTAATGAAGCATCAACTGATGCGACCTTACCATCCTTGAAGACATTTCTGTAAATCTTTGCAGCAACATTTGGTAATTTTGCTAATAAATCAATGGAATCTTCGTAAGTGTACTTCCAGTATTCCTTCTTGTTAACACCATCAGCGTAAGCCTTTGCAAATTTAGATTCAGATTCTAAAGCGTTAATAGCAATAGAGAATTGAGCCATTGGATGTAAGTCAGTTGGACAAGTATCTAAAAGTTCAACAACGTGCTTTGGTAAAGCAGATCTTGAAGCTAATTCAGCGGAGAAAGCTTTGGTTTGAGCAGCAGATGGGACTTCACCGGTTAATAATAACCAGAAAAGAGCTTCTGGTAATGGTTCAGAAGAACCTTCAACCTTTGGTAAAGCCTTTTGGATATCTGGAATAGTCATACCTCTGAATCTAATACCTTCAACAGGGTCAAGGACGGAACCTTCCCAAACTAAACCCTTGATACCTCTCATACCACCGTAAGCTTGTTCAAGGAGGACTTCACCAATGACGGTCTTACCATGTTTAGCCTTTAATTCCTTGACTTCTGCTTGCCAGCCTGGAAGAAGTTCTGCGAATCTTTCCTTTAAGGTTGGTTCAGCGGTGGAGTAAGCTCTAGTAGCGGATCTTGCAAAGTTTCTAAGAGACATTATTACTTGAATTAATGGAGAATATGTTTCTTGAGGAAGGAAGGGGGAAGAGAAAGGAGAAAAGAAAGGAGAAAAGAAAGGAAAGAAAAAGAAAGAAGAAGAAAAACGTAGTAAATAAACAGCAGCAAACACAAACACAGTAAAGTGACTCCTGCCTCCCCACGCCCGCCACAACGACCACCGAGCCAACCCCCCGTCTCTACTTATACAACCGCCCCTCTCGGCAAGACGCTGTTTGCTCGCCGGGTGGTCACGGCAGCGGCCGGCCGGCTGGCCCTTTTCGGCACCGAGATTTTTCTGCGGGCGTTTCAGGCGTTTCAGGCGTTCTCAGCGCGTTCTCAGCGCGTTGTCGGTGCATTTTCGTGCTTTCAATGTGCGCTCTTCCCGTTTTCTTCCGCAAATCCGCACTTTTGCAATTTTTGCAATTTTTGCAATTTTTGCAATTTTTGCGTTTTTCGTAAACCCGTGCACCACCCATCCGTGCACCACGAGACATTGTTTCCCCCTTTCCCAAAGCGGAAGGAGCCGCGTTCCCTCTCAAGCCGACTTCGCTTTCGACCGATAAGGCAATTAATCATTCTTTTCGATCTCTGCAGCTTCAACTCATGTCACGGATCACCACGGTGGCAAATTTCACACCCCTATCCATCCTGTGCGCCAGATACCCTACTCAGCACACAACCACTCACTAATATCTATTTACATCAAAATGGCTAAAGTCCCTCGTAATTTCAAGCTTCTTGAAGAACTTGAAAAGGGTGAAAAGGGCTTGGGTCCTGATTCATGTTCTTATGGTCTGTCCGATCCTAATGACATTTCAATGACTAACTGGAATGCTACTATCCTCGGTCCTCCAAACTCTAACCATGAAAACAGAATATACTCCTTGACAATCACATGTGGTAACGATTATCCCGATCAACCGCCAATTGTAAAATTCTTCTCCAAAATTAATTTACCTTGTGTGGATCCATCAAATGGTAATGTCATACCTTCCAAATTTAAAACTTTATCAAACTGGCAAAGATCTTATTCAATAGAAATCGTATTATTGGATTTACGTAAGTTAATGGCGGATCCAAGTAACAAAAAATTACCTCAACCAAAAGAAGGTGAAACTTTCTAATTATATTATATTATAATAATTATAATTTATTTATACATACACTGTTTTTTAACTTATAAATTCTTTCATTCTTTATATTTTTCATAATACGCTTTCATTTTGTCTTGTAAAATCTTATCCGCTTTCAAAAAATTTTCAATTTCCTTACTATTTTTGTAATCGTTATCCTCACTTTTAGTTATTTCAATATCTCGATAAATTTGAATTTTCTTATCTTCTCTCTTATCTAAGTTATGTTTTGGCTTGATCTTATACCCAATCACTTCCTTACCCTTGTTCTCCAAACATCGTAAAAACACTCTTTTGAAAGGTAAACAGATAACTTTATTACCGTCATATGTGCATTGATTTTGAATTAATTTAAATATCTTACAATTCTTGGGTATGTTTTCTTTATTTTCAATATTATCAATAACTACTTTGGGATACATTCTTTCAATCTCCCTTCGTGAATAAACAGGTAAGGCAGGTGCCATGGTGTTTCTATAGATATATTGCTGTCACTCTCGGTAATAAATCAGTAATAACAAGATCATCATTAACTGAATTATAATCATGTCAAAGAAAAAAACCGCACGTTAATCATTTTTCCTAAAGTCGCAATTTTATCTTTACATTAATTTCGATTAATTCCCCTTTTTCTTTTGCTCTCCTCTTTCCTTTCTACTTTACCACCATCCTTTTCACGTTCAACCACCGACAATGGAATTCCCATCAAAAGCATTAGAATCAATTTTTAATAAATATCCACCTCCTGAAAACCCAAGTTTTCAGTATGGCACTGCAGGTTTTAGATTAAATGCGTCAAAACTTGATTCAATCATGGTTACTGTTTCATGCCTTGCAATTGTTCGTTCCTTTTCTTGTTTGGACGACTTAAATATACCTAAAACAATTGGTGTAATGATTACTGCATCTCATAATCCACCTCAGGATAATGGTGTTAAAATAGTCGATCCAATGGGTGACATGTTACCTCAAAATTGGGAACCTTTAACTACTCAATTGGCTAATTGTGATACCTTCGTTAAATTCGAAACTGTTTTAAAACCTTTATGGAATAAGTACGTCAGAGATTCTCCCGCAAAGATAGTCATTGCAAGAGATACAAGAGAAAGTGGTCCAAAACTATTAAATATCTGTACACAAGTTTTTGATGTATTATCCAGTGATTTAGTTACTTACAATAATTTTAACGTCTTAACAACTCCCGAATTACATTATTTAACACGTTGTTACAATGATAAATACTTTGGTGTCCCTTCTGAATTAGGTTATTACAATAAATTATCCAGTTCTCTATTAAATCTTTTAGATTTAAATGGCATCTCAACTGATTCCTTGATTAATTTAGTTGTCGATTCAGCTAATGGTGTTGGAGCAATTAAACTAAAATCTTTTATTGAAACTTGTCCTTCTTTATCATCAAACTTTAAATTAGTTAATTCAAACACCAATGATCCATTATCCCTAAATGTTCAATGTGGTGCAGATTTTGTTAAAACCAACCAATCATTACCAAATGGTATTAATATTGAGTTAGCTTCCAAAAATAACACTTTATGCGCATCTTTTGATGGTGATGCTGATAGATTAGTTTGTTATTATTATGATGACTTAAAGAATAAGTTTGTTTTATTGGATGGTGATAAAATTGCAGTCTTATTATCAAGCTTAATTTCTTACTTAATTAATCAATTACCAGAAAATGATTTGAAAGTTGGTATTATTCAAACTGCATACGCTAATTGTGCCTCAACTAATTATATTGTCAATTCTTTGAGGTTGCCTTCTGTTTGTGCTAAGACTGGTGTTAAACATTTACATCACGAAGCTTTGAAATTTGATATTGGTATTTATTTTGAAGCTAATGGCCACGGTACAGTCTTATTTTCAGATCATTTTAGAGACACAATGAATCAATTAAAGGATAATTTTACTTCTGCAAAATCATTACTATTATTAAATGATTTAATTAATCAAACTGTCGGAGATGCATTAAGTGATTTATTGGCAGTTGTTGTATCCTTAGCAATTTTAAAAAAGAGTAGTTCTGATTGGTCAGAAACCTACTCCGACCTACCAAACAAATTGGCTAAAGTTATTGTTAAAGATAGAAATTTATTTATTACAACAGATGCAGAAAGAAGGTTATTAGAACCTAGATCAATTCAAACAAATATTGATGAATTAGTTAACAAGACTACAATGGGTAGATCTTTTGTTAGACCAAGTGGTACAGAGGACGCAGTGCGCGTGTATGCTGAAGCGGCCACAATTGAAGAATGTGAAAAGTTGAGTCAAGATGTTGTCAGACTTGTCGAACAATTCTCTTAATTCTTGTATTTTTATTTTGTGTTTAAACAATTTGTAAATTGTAACGGATTTAGTACGTGACGCGTTTTTTTTATCTAGAAGAAATCTGCAATGCTGGTGTTTTCATTTTTTCTCGTCCTATTAATTAATCTTTTCTTAATATTTTTTTTTGTTTTTCGGACAACAGCCTTACCTTTAGACGTTTCTACTGACTAATAATCAAATTAATAGATACAATAGAATGCCTGACGAAACAGGTGCAATGTGTATGTATTCAACATCAACAACCTTCCTGATTAACCACATTTTTTTTTTGTCCACAAAACCTCATGTACTAACTCTAATATAAACTTTTATGTTTTCTTCATTTCCACTTCCGCAATATTTTGTACAGGTTCATTACATCTCTCACCTACGCAAAAATATGGTTCACCTGAATCAAAATCAACATCTCCCCTACATTTGTCCAGCTCTACTCCAATTGAAAAACAATTGGTAATTCCAAACCTTACTGAAAAAGGTGATAGAGTTTCTAAAGTTGATTTTTCTTATTTATCCGCTCAAATGTCTCCAATGTCAAAAGCATGGTCACCTCCGAATGATTCAAAACAACCAGAGCTTGAAGATTTTATGGATTCTCATACTACACATTCAGAAACTAGCTCAATCTCAAACTATAATGATACTGAAAGAATTGATGCCACCCAAGTTCAAGGAATTTTAGAAGCGGATGAAAGGTCAAATAATAATGACCACAATATAGAACATGGTTATGCAACTGAAGATGATTGTGAAAGCATCACTGACTTATCAACAAGTATAAAAATTAAATCTTTATCACCAACAATGGACAATTCTAGATTGAATCATTATGCAAATGAGAGTGATTATACTAATAATACATCGTCATTTATAAATTCATCAGTTCCTACTCAAGAGTTGAAACCTTTTGCATTCAACGGTGGTTCAAATTCTTTGATTAGAGAACAAAACGAAAAATTTGATAATGACGTAACTCCAATCGTTCAACAGCAAGAATTTCAAGAAAAAACTCCATTAGCAACAAAACGTGAAACTATCAATAATGAAGACTTGAAGTTATCCTCTCAAGCGATAACCGAAATATTTGCAAACGATACTGACAGTATGATGTCGCAATCTGAATATGTGAGAGTTCAAAGTACAACTTCAAGTATTTATTCTGCGTTACCACAGAAAAAATTACCTGAAACTAACTTTTTGGGAATAAATTCAAATAGAATACAAAGTACTACTTCAAGTGTTTATTCAGAGATACCCGGCCATAAATCTCTTGGGATTAATGAAGGATTAAAAAATTTTAGGATTTCATCATTTAAGCCAACACTTCATAAACATTTAAGCCAACCACTATCTGAACTAGAAAATAATCATGAACTTTTAGAAGAGCTACCCATTGATGATAAAAAGAGTAAGAAATCAATTTATACCAATAAGTATCAATCTGTGTTAGAAAACGAACCTCTTGACTTTTCATCATCACTCAATACAATGAGTCCACACAGTGAAACATTTCATGGTAAAGTCGAAGAATCAATTGACGAAAATGAGAATGCACCAACAACCAGAGTTTCTGTTTTAAATCAATCCATTTATCAGAATCATTACAATTCTAAAACCGGAGCTTCAGCTCAACAAAAACCATTATCATCAATGCAATCACAAAGTAATGTTGAACATTTGTTAGATAATTCCGAACCTTTTAATGATCGTAAGTTATCATTTACACCATCAGATATTAATATGGAAACTGAAGCAAGAACAATTCCAGATGAAGAGCTAGCAGATGAAGAAGAGGAGGATACTTCTGCACTTTTTGTTACTGCAATCTATGCATTCAATTCAGGAACTTTAGAATCAGAAAATGATTCTTCCATTTGTTTATCTTTTGATCAAGATGAAATTGCTTTTACCTATAACTTAGATGACTCAGGTTGGGGTGAAGTTACTTTACTTTCCTCTTTAAAGCGTGGTTGGGTTCCAATGAACTATTTTAGATCTACAGTTAGTGCTGGTTTCACCGATGTTGAATTGAAGAACATGGGCCCAAAAGAATTATCTGACACTAAAGCTCCATTGAGGTTGTTATTAAAGCACGCCGGTACGTTCTTATTAAATCCACAATCAAAACCAGTTTATATTGAAGGTGAACTACGTGGTTACACCTTTGACGTTGAATGTTTTAATGGTATAACTGATGGTTTGAGAAAACTATTAATTGATACTGACTGTATTTCAAGATCTAATTCAGTTGTTCAAAATAAACCTGTTGTTAGAAAAATGAGAAAAAAGTTATTACGTGGTTGGGCCGATTTAATCGGAAAAGGTAAAGATTATATGGGAACTATTGCAACTACCAAAATTGAATACTTACAGTTATTAACTTTTCATTTATTACAAAAGGCGATCACATTTTTAGATATTTGGGGATTAGAACAAGATAGAATAAAAGAGGAAGAAGAACAGTCACAACAGGATAACTCAATCATAGAAAGAAGCAATACCCTTTTGGCGTGGAATTCTTTAGAATCGGTCAGTCTTGATATAGTTTATCTTGACAAACCACCCATTTTATCTTATAGAACAAATGAAATCTATAATCAATTAATTACATACTTATGTCTAATTGCAGGTAGAATTGATTTAGTTGAACATAACCCAAAAAGTTTTTCTGTTGTAGGTAAAGTTATTGGTCATATCAATTTGTTAGTAAATGAATATTTTTTCATTATTAAACTTTTAAAGAATACTATGAATGAACAAGAAAGTGAAAAGAGATTATCTAAGAACTTAACTAAATATGGAAAACTTACCGAGAATATGAATCTTGGAAATCAACTAAAGTCCCTTGATATCCAGACCGAAAAACTGAGACAAATGGTTGAAGAATTGAATACTTATGTTAGAATTTTACATGGTTCATCAAAGAAAAATCTTTTCAACAGAAATGGCGAAACGATTAACAGTCAAAATCAAGGTACTTTATACTTCTATTCACGTGAAGGTGGTGCTGTTGTCGTTTGTGCATGTAAGATGATTGAACTTTCTTCAAATGCTTATTATATTTTGAAAAATACCATCAGTTTCAATGATGATATGGTGTTACCGTATAGTAGAAGATATCCAAATTATTTGAAAATGAGTATTACTCCAGAAAGGTTCATCAAACAATGTACCAATGCTTTAGTGAATGACTTGAATATTCAAAAGCAAGTTATCAAGTATAAGCGAGAGTCTATGTTACCGTCAAAATCAGGTGCAGCAAAGGCAAGTCTAAATAGAGCAAGTCAACAATACTCAATTTTTAAAACCGGTAATTCTACTGATGTCCAATTAAGTTCTGCAGGCTTAGACTTTTTGTCACACATTGATACAGATAACCCTTCAAGCTCACCATTTTTATCTCAAAATGAATTTGATGATGATACCCAATCGAGTGCTTTGGCAGATTCTGATTTTAATGCTGAAAATGAAATTATAAGAAGCAATAAAGACAACAAAATTCTTGGTGTTTCGTTTAGAGCATTAATTTTTTTATTAACAGATGAAAATAACCCACCTGATTACTTTTTTATTTCAGCTTTTTTCTTAACATTTAGAATTTTTTCTGATAGTGCACAATTATTAGAAGCTTTAATTAGAAGATTTGATGTTAATGATGCTTTTAAGAATAAAAGTACTGATTACAATGAATCATTTGCAGAATCAAAAATTAGAAGTAGAAGAAAGTTAATTGCAAAATTTTTTAGATTTTGGCTAGAAAGTTATTGGAATTCCAAAAATGATTATGTTTTATTAGCACCGCTCATTAACTTTTTTAATGAAGGAATGAAAAATTTCTTACCAATTGAAAGCTATCAATTACTTGTTACAGCTTCTAAGTTAATTGGTCATCCTCCAACTGAAAATAATAACGATAGATTAGATTATTACAACAATATTTCTAATAACCAACAACTATTACCAAGAAAAATTTCATCTAAACTACACAAAAAGACTTTAACCAAAATGTCCTTAGGTGCTGATGCACACGGTTTACTGGGCGAAATCGAGGCATACAACGCATTTTTAGATGATATCGAAACTTACGATTTAGAAAAGATTGAAGGTAATAATATTACAATGAAGGACAATTCACGTGTTTCCCTAAGTTTGAGTCTTAACATTGAATTGAAAAATTCTAATTCCAATTTAATTCTTTTAACAAAACAGCAAACTTCAATGATTAGGATGATTATTATGTCATATCGTAGAATGTTGGGAACACACTGGTATAGAAAACATGTTGAGAATCAGTTTGAACCATTGGATACAAAAACTTTAATTGATTCTTGGTGGAGTGCTTCACAAGAAAGTTGGAAAATCCTTAACGATGATTTAACCTTGTTAAATTTTAACGGTTTAGAAATTGCTAAACAGTTAACTTTGATCGAAAGCAAATTGTTTTGTTCGATTCAAGTTGGCGAACTGTTAAATCAAAATTTCACAACTAAAAAATTACATCTAAACTTATCTCCAAATATTCAAAAATCTATTCTTTTTACTAATTTGTTAAGTGATTATGTTATTGAAAGTATTTTAAAACCTAATCTACAAATGAGACAAAGAATTCATGCATTTAAATGTTGGTTAAAGATTGGTATTTCATGTTTATATTTGAGAAATTTTAACTCGTTGGCGTCCATAATGACATCATTACAAAGTTTCTTAATTACTAGAGTTGCTACGATTTGGGATGGCTTGTCTGATAAATACAAGGAGTTGTTTAACTATCTGGCATCAATTATTCATCCAAATAAAAATTATAATACGTATCGTGAAAGATTAAAAGACTTTTTAACAACAAATTTACAAGAAAATTTAGATATTCCGACTGTTCCTTATCTTTCATTATTTTTACAAGATTTAACTTTTATTGTTGATGGTAATCCAAATTATCGTAGTAATACGAAATCATTTTTAGATGAGAAGTTAATTAATATTGATAAATATTTTAAAATTACTCAAATTGTTTCTGATATCCAAACATTACAAATTTCATATAAAGATGTTGGTGAGCTTGGCACATTATACAACGATAAGAACACTGATATAATTAGATCAGAAACAATTAAAAATTTAAAACATCAGTTAGATGAAAATCATGATATCTCTTTTGCAGATATGTTTGACATTACTGGTGTTCCAATTTTACAAGAACTAATTTTATTAGAAATTTGGAAAGTTAAGCAAACTAATGCTAGGGATGATGATAGAAGTTGGAAATTGAGTTGTGCCATCCAACCACGTGAAATTGATAACTAGGTCGCCAAATAAAACAGTTTCATTTGTTTTTGTGGGAGGAAAAAAGTACTGCCCCAGTGCGTGAGCTGTAAATCCACTCATATGACTGGGCAATAAACAGTGGCTGTTGGTAATAACTCTATAACGACTCAATTGAAAAGCTAGAATCCCGTGTGATAATTTTATTAATTTAGAGAACTTTTTAATGATGTCAGATAAACAAATATATCAGTCCCGATTGAAAGTTCTTCTCTTTCAGTGTTGATTCTTGTCACAATCTTATGATTGTTTGAATCATTAATAGCTCCTAGACTTTCAAAATATAAGTCAAACATTTTGGGTATCTCGTACCAGTTGCACTATCAATTAGCTCTGAGAATAAACTCGTGGAAATGTTCATAGTGTATTTACACCTTCAGTTGACAACTGGTTAACCCTTAGAATAATAGACATGTATAACATGTGTTCTACCTTTGAGATATACGTGGTGTGACAGATGTAATAATATCAAACATTGAACCGACCAATTCATAATAGCCAGATTCGTCAATACTCACCGGTGTTTCAGCAATAATATACCCAAAGGAGAGGTCTTCTTTGCCAAGCGCATTTTCAATAGTATTTAATGCTTCTTCCTTCGTTAAGTTAATGTTTACAGCTCTAACTTCTGAAGTTTGTTAAGAAGGAGTTTGAATTGGCTGATGAATATGGGATGGTTCCATTCTATTCATCGTAGCATAATAATAGTCTGCTGGATCTGTAAAGCCTACCATTGAAGACATTAGAACAGTTTCAGGTTGCGTCTCGTACCTACGGTTACTGTTCTTTGGGTTGTTACAATTTTTGTCTTTTTTGTAACTTGAGTTCTTAGATCTTGAACGATCTCTCCCCCTATTGCCGTGGGGATAAGGATTTTGATTTGACATAGCTTTTATTTGGAATGGAATATATTAATTCAAATATTCAAAGAAATGAAGGCATATTTACAATTTTTTTTAACTTTCAAATTTTTATTTTCCTATAAAATTTTACTAATAGATTTATACAACGAATAATAATATATTATTAATAAATAATGTAGAATGATTCTACAGAATCCTATCTATTTATTTTTTGGATTCACCGATATAGTTAATTGCAGAACCAGCCTTAAAGAAAGCAACTTGATCAGCAGACATGGTGTGCTTACAATCAAAAACAAATTGTTCACCGTTCTTCTTAGTGACTTGCATCTTGATAATACCACCATTATCACCATTCTTTTCAATCATTTCTCTTAAATTTAAGGTCTTTAAGACATCACCAGAGCTTAATTTATCGTAATCAGCTTCATTAGCAAAAGTTAATGGTAACATACCTTGTTTCTTTAAATTAGTTTCATGAATACGTGCAAAAGATTTGGTTAAAATGATCTTACCACCAAGGAATCTTGGTTGTAAAGCAGCATGTTCTCTAGCAGAACCTTCACCGTAATTGTGTTCAGCAACAACAATCCATGGTCTTTGTTCTTCCTTCCATTTTGCCATTAAGTCTGGAATAGTAAATTTACCACCATCTAAGTCATATGCAGTGTTAACTTCACCAGTTTCCTTATTAACTGCACCAATTAAAGTATTGTTAGAAATATTAGATAAATGACCCTTATATTTCAACCAGACACCAGCAGCAGAAATATGATCAGTAGTACATTTACCTTCAACCTTTAAAATAATAGTAGTTTCAATTTCTTGACCATCCCATTTTGTAAATGGTTCTAAAAGTTCTAAACGGTCAGAGTCTGAACTAACATTAATTTCAACTTCTGGTTTTGGTTTTGGTTCAAGTTCTGGGTAGAATTCTTCTCTACCCTTAATGAAACCATGGGATGGTAAATCTTCACCAGTTGGTGGGTTAAATTTGAATTCTTTACCATTTTCTAATTTAATTGAATCCTTTAATGGATTGAAACCCATTTCACCTGAGTAAATCATAGCAGTAACAATATCTGGAGAAGTTAAGAAATTCATGGTGTTTCTGTTACCATCATTTCTAGCCTTGAAGTTTCTGTTAAAGGAAGTAAAAATAACGTTTTCACCCTTTGGAGCATCGGAACCACGATCCCATTGACCAATACATGGACCACAAGCATTTGCAAGAACAATAGCATCATTCTTTTCGAAAACATTAATAAGACCATCTCTTTCCATGGTAGCTCTAATTTGTTCGGAACCTGGAGTAACAAAAAATGGAATCTTTGGTTTTAAACCTGCTGATTCTGCTTGTTGAATAATTGAAACAGCTCTGGTCATATCTTGATAAGAAGAGTTAGTACAAGAACCAATTAAACCTGCAGAAATTTGTTCAGGCCATTTATTTTCTTTAGTAGTTGATTTTAAATCAGAAATTTTGGTTGAAAGATCTGGGGTAAATGGACCGTTAACACTTGGTTCTAAAGTATTTAAATCAATTTCAATAACTTGATCATATTGAGCACCTTCATCAGCTTTAAGGAAACCATATTGTTGGTTAACAGATTTAGCTAAATCAGCAATTGGACCTCTGTTAGTTGAAGTTAAATATTTATAATGAGCTTCTTGCATTGGGAAAGTTGAAGTTGTTGCACCAATTTCAGCACCCATATTACAAATAGTTGCCATACCAGTACAACTTAAAGTTTCAACACCTTCACCAAAATATTCCACGATATAACCGGTACCACCTCTAACAGTTAATTTACCAGCTAAATGAGTAATAACATCTTTTGGAGAAGACCAACCAGACAATTTACCAGTTAATTTAACACCTAAAATTTTTGGTGCTTTTAATTCCCATGGTGTACCAGTTAAAGCATCAACTGCATCAGCACCACCGACACCAATAGCAATTGCACCTAAACCACCAGCATTTGGAGTATGAGAATCAGTTCCTAACATCATTAAACCTGGAACAGAGAAATTTTCGAGGACAATTTGATGAATAATACCTGAACCTGGACCCCAAAATTGAATACCAAATTTTTCACCACAAGATCTAAGGAATTCGAAAACTTCTTTATTTGTTGCAATAGAATTTGTTAAATCTTCTTCAGCACCATTTTTACCAACAATTAAATGATCACAATGAATAGAACCAGGAACTGCAGTAGATTTCATACCACATGTAATGAATTGTAATAAAGCCATTTGAGCTGATGCATCTTGCATAGCAACTCTATCTGGGTTAAGTTTTAAATATTGAAGACCTCTAATATCTCTAATATCATTTGCAATATCAGTTGGATTAACTAAATGTGAATATAAAATTTTTTCAGCAAGTGTTAAAGGTTGATTACCAAGAACTTGTTTAACTTGGTTTAAGTTGTTTAATAATTTTGCATATGGTGGAGTTCTTGCTTCAAAGCCTTTTGGAGATTTGATTGATTCTAAATTAAGTGCGGTAGCAAAAGAACGTGATGCAGATTTGATTGATGATCTGCTACAGGTATTAGCATGTGCCAACATCTTTTTAAAGTTTATAAATATAGACCGACGATAGGCTAAGAAAAGGATAAAAATAAATCTACAAAATGTTTCATGAAATGAAGATAGATGCAGTGAGTTCACAATGTGAAAAAAAAAAAAAAAACAGCAAGAGTCATCACAATTTTTTTTTTTCAATCTTTTCCAAATTCCTCGAAAACGCAAAAAAAAATTCTTCCTCGTCGCTCTCTATGTGTTAGTAAATGATGAATTTTGTATGAAATCTTGTGATGTAGATAGCCCAATTAGGCAACGCGCTTATAGTAGTGATTGTGGGGGGTGGAAGTAGTCAGTTTAGAAGAAATTCTCAAAAATGTCCATGGGGTGGAGGTCAAATAAACGAGGATAGTTGTTAGCAGCACGTACGTTTTCCATTTTGGCCATTTCAAGAATAAAAGGCAGGATTTCTGTGTTTAATTTATTTATTGAAAGAAAGACAAAAACGTTTGTTGGATGTTTTTTGTTGTAATTATTACCATCTGAATATTTACAAATTTTGGATCTTGAACCATTTGAAAAATATTTTGATGCATAAAATTCCAGACAGGAGTACTTTTCAATTTTAGATTGTTGATTTATTTGTGAAAGGTTCAAATTACTATCTTCTTCTTCATTATTATAATTGTTTTCATCATCTTGTATGTAAAATTCATTTATTGAATTTATTGTATCTGAATAATATTTCATATCCATTTCATATGATTTATCTTTTAATAATTTAAGATTTGAATCATTGTTTTGCAATGATTTTTTATCATTATCGTCAAGTATAGTAATATTAGTCAAACCCACGTTTGAAATATTAAAGAAATAAGAAAATAATTGTAATTGCATAATTGATTTCCTTAAATCAAGTTTTGAAAATTTATCAAGAATTTTTGAATCTAATTGAAAATTTCTAGATAATGCAATCATATCTAAATATTGATATAAATCATTTTCTGAAATTTTCTGAAATTTATAAATAGTTGATTCATCAACTATATTATTTGGGATTTTTTTTAAATCATTTGTAATAAAAATTACAGGTCTATAAGAATAACTTAATAAATCAGTTACACCTGACCAAAAATCTTTATCACCATTTTCTTCATCTATTAAATCTATATCATCAAATAAAATAACGGTTTTATCATTATTATAATCTAAATGTTTAACCATTGAAGTTGTACCTATTTGTTTTAAACGAAATTCTAAATCTTTTTTAGCTCTTGATATATTTGAATTAAATTCGAATACAAATCCATTCAATTCATCATTAACAATTGAATAAATCATATTTGTTTTACCACATCCTATTGGACCTTCGATAATTAAAGATGGAACATTTGATGAATATTCTTCATCTGAATTATTATCACTATAATCATCATCTGTAAAAACAATAAATGAATCAAATCCTTTAAGTGAATTATTTGTTGATTTTTTTGTTAATTTTTGTTTTCTTTTAACTTGATTAACTTTTTTCAGTTTTGTGAATGCATTGGTTAACCAATTATAAATATCATTTGAAATATACTCTTTTTGTAAATTTTGTGAATGATTTATTGGATGATATAAATCACACCATTGTGAAATATTATTAGATTTATGAAGATTACAATAATCAAGATCAAAAAATTTATTATAACTATTATCGAATTGTAAATGTTGATACTTTTTTAATAATGTATTCATATATAAATTTGGATCATCATCTAGTGTAATTGTATAATTTGTGTTTTTAATTGAATTAAAATCATTATAAGTTGTATAAAATAAAAGAAAGTCAAAATTATTAAAAGATAAATTAGGAGAATTAATTGGTCTTTTAGAAAAAGAAAGTCCAGTTGGTTTTATATCTTGTAAGAATAAAAGTTCATCTGTTGATAAATTTTTAACTTTAAATTCATGTTTTTTTATTTTGGGAGGATTTAATAATTTTGCTGTTAATGGTACGATATTGGTCGATTTTGATTGTGACTCTTTTTCTTTCATTCGTTGATATATTTCTTTAAAAAAAGGATGTGGGGTATTGTTTGGATGTATTTTAGGTTTCGGAATTAATGATTTTGAATTCGTTGTAGTTGAATTTAGTTTTAATGTAACGACCATAGAATTTTTCAACTGTTTTTTGGGAAGTTTAAACGTTACAAATAATGATTTTGGTTTATTACCGGTTAACAATTGTGATAAGTTAACTCCATTTTTCGTTTTAACTGAAGAAGAAGGAGAAAAAGGAAGTGTTGGTTTCTCAGGAGTTGATGTCATCGTTGATGTGGACAAAGATTGATCATCAATTGTTTTCTTTGATTTTGCAAAAGATTGCAAAATTTGTGCCGGGGTAAACGATTTTGAGCCGTCCTTCACAGGCACTTGTAAATCGGCCATAGTGGTACACTTTTAAAGATTAAAAAAGAAAAGGACTATTTAGACATAAAAGCTTGATAAGTATTAATGTAGTTGGAATGTTTGTTTATTTCTTTTACAGTTACGTGTAGACGCGTTGGTAAGAGAGGAGGAAATTAAGCGAGACACAGCTGGGGGGAATAATTTGTCGTGGTGTGACGACAAATTTGTTGCAAAAGTTTATAGATTTTCACGGAGTTTAGATATAGTTGAAGAATGTCCAGTTTTTTTTTTTGTTGTTGTTGAAGTTTAACAAGGTTAAGATATGAAGTTTTCTTTTTAGAGGTAAAATAAAGTTTTATTTTTTTTTAAACATATAACCAATGACATCTGACCGTATCACACGCTCAAAAAGTTTTAAGGATAATAAACGGACAATTAATATTAAATCGGTTGATCCGGAAAAATATTCTAAACATGTTAAGAAGGATGGATTAGAAAAAACATTAGTTGAACAAGATGATTCTATTGATAAATTATCGAATGTTACATTATCTGACGAACAATTATTCCTTA
Organism: Pichia sp. NRRL Y-12824; assembly: GCA_030560915.1. Lineage (NCBI taxonomy): Eukaryota > Fungi > Ascomycota > Pichiomycetes > Pichiales > Pichiaceae > Pichia > Pichia sp. NRRL Y-12824. Next base: position 82,217 of record JAKTWG010000038.1, on the reverse strand, counting down.
AAGAAGATATTATTAAGTATGTTAAAAATACGTTAAAGAATTATAAGGAAGGTGATAAGACAAAAGCATATGTTATTAAAGGTGGAGCAGGTACAGGTAAATCAATTGTTTTAAATAGTTTATTCAATGAGATTCAAAGATTAAAGAGGGAAGTTAAAGATAAAGATTTAGTTGATAGTAATAATTATTTGGTTGTTAATCATCCAGAAATGATTAGATTATATTATGGAATTGCTAAATCATTTAAATATTTAAATAAGAAAGATATTGAAAGGCCTACTAGTTATATCAATCAATTTGAAAAAGAGAAAAGGAAAGAACATTTTAACGATTTAGTTATAATTGATGAAGCACATTTATTAGCTACATGTAAGAATGCATATAAAAGATATTATGGAGATAATCATTTAATTGATATTTTAAAGACATGTAAAGGTGCGCGGGCTGTATGTGTACGTCAGCGGGAGGGGGCTCAGCTGGCTCAGCGGTGCTTAGCTAAGCTGGCTCAGCCCATCACAGGCGGACAATCCGTGCAGATATCGGGGATACCGGTGTGCGGGGCGCGAGAAGGGCGAAGACGGTGAGGGTTGTGAGAATTGTAGACAAGTGAATGGTCTTGCTGGTGGAGGGTTGACGTTTGCCGTTTGCCGTTGGCCGTTGGGACGATATAGTGTTTGGCCCGTGGCAGGTCTGCTTTGTTCTGGTCGTCCCGCAACTGTTTCGTTCCCGTATATTAGCCTGGCAATCCGCCTTTCCACTATCTTGCCAGCTTGCTGTACTGTCTTCTCTTCTTTCCTTCCCTTTCCTTCCCTTCCTTCCCTTCCTTCCCTTCCTTCCCTTCCTTCCCTTAAGCATCCACTCGTTACCCAATGAAGTTAGCAAATACCCTTCTATCACTTGCTTCGTTAGCGGCTTTCTCTTTCGCTGAAGAACACTATTTCAAGTGGAATGCAACATACATCTCCGCCAATCCTGATGGTTTATTCGAACGTGATGATGTTATCGCTTGTAATGGTGAATATCCATGGCCTGATTTAAGAATTAAAAAGGGTGATCGTCTTATTGTTGAATTATATAATGGCTTACCTGATCATAATACTTCAATTCATTTCCATGGTTTATTTCAACAAAATTCAACTCAAATGGATGGTGTCCCAGGTATAACTCAATGTCAAGTCCCACCTGGTCATACTTTTATTTATAATATTTCTGTTCCTGATCAAGTAGGTTCTTTCTGGTATCATTCTCATTCAAATGGTCAATATATGGATGGTATGAGAGGTACTTTAATTATTGAAGATCCTGATGATCCTTATGTTGATCAATTCGATGAAGAAAGAATTATTAGTTTATCTGAATGGTATCATGATAATGTTACAACTTTAACTCATAATTTCCTTAATTTATATAATCCAACTGGTGCTGAACCAATTCCTAAAAATTTATTATTTAATGGTTTTATGAATGGTACAATTGATGTTAAACCTGATACTGATTATTTATTTAGAATTATTAATGTCGGTGGTTTTGTTTCTCAATATTTTTATATAGAAGATCATGATATGACTGTTATTGCTGTTGATGGTATTTATGTTGAACCAAATACAACTGATATGATTTATATTACTGTTGCTCAAAGATATGATGTTTTAGTTCATACTAAAAATTCAACTGATAAAAATTTTGCTATTATGCAAAAATTCGATGTTGATATGTTAGATATTTTACCTGAAGATTTATTATTAAATGTTACAAATAATTTAAATTATAATAATGATAATGATTGGCCTGAAGAATATACTGTTGATGAATTAGAATTTTTAGATGATTTTTGGTTAACTCCTGTTGATAAATTTGAACAATTAGATTCTTATGATCATCAAATTGTTGTTGATGTTGCTATGGATAATTTAGGTGATGGTGTTAATTATGCTTTCTTTAATAATATTACTTATGTTTATCCAAAAGTTCCAACTTTAGGTACTGTTTTATCAGCTGAAGATGATGAAATGTCTCTTAATGCTGAAATTTATGGTTCAAATACTCATTCTTTTGTTTTACAAAAAGATGAAATTGTTGAAATTGTTTTAAATAATTTTGATGCTGGTAAACATCCTTTCCATTTACATGGTCATGTTTTCCAAGTTGTTGAACGTGGTCCTGATTATGGTGAAGAAGATGCTCCTGTTTCTTATAATGAATCTCTTCCTTATACCCCAAGAGAAACTGCTGCTGTTAGAGATACTTTATATGTTAGACCTCAATCTTATTTCGTTATTAGATTTAGAGCTGATAATCCAGGTGTTTGGTTCTTTCATTGTCATATTGATTGGCATTTACTTCAAGGTTTAGCTTTAACTTTAATTGAAGATCCAGCTGGTATTAGATCAAAGGAAATGGGATTAACTGATACTTGGAAAGAAACTTGTACTTCTTGTGGTGGTTATGTTGGTAATGCTGCAAATAATACTCAAGATTTTTATAATTTACAAGGTGAAAATGTTCAAGTTAAACCATTACCATCTGGTTTTACTGCAAGAGGTATTGTCGCTTTAGTATTTTCTTGTATTGCTGGTGTTCTTGGTTGTGTTGCAATTGGTGTTTATGGTATGGCTGATATTCCAAATATGGAAGCAAAGGTTGTTCAACAATTGGATCTTGATGAAAGACAATTATTAGCAGAAATGGATCAAGAAGAAGGTGAAACTGGTTCAAGTGGTAGATACTCTGATGATGGATTTACTCAAAAGAGATTATCTGATGAAGTTAATACTGAATATCATGAATTAGATGAAGTTGAAAATAAAAAATGATTAATTTCTATTTTTTAATTTTTAATTTCTAGTTTTTAACTTTTCTTTTACTCGTTTTCCATTTTCCATTTTCCATTTTTATTTTAATGTTACATTTTTTGTTTACAAATCATAATATAATATAATATAATATAATATATAATCTCTATTTATATCAACTTTCTAACTTTGATTAATTGAATTAAATTAGTTTAAATTAATTCTCCTCCTTCTTTTTCAAGTGTTCCAATTTTAGTCTTTTCAATTAAAACAAAAAATCCAATAGTTATAAAACTACCAATTATAAACCATTTATCAAACCAATCATTCATAAAATCTGCATTAATTTGAGAATTCTTCATATTGTTTTTTTCAATTTTCCAATCATTTTCATCTATAATTAATTTAGTTAAATGAATTGGCATATTTGTTGAATTTAATAACAATGCTGTTGAAACCACATAAATCCCGGTTATTTCACATAATATTAATGGTATTAATTCATTAAATAATTCGGTATAGTTATTTGTTTTTAATTCTTCAAATTCTATATTTTTAAAAAATTCATTTTGTAATCCATTGAAAATTTCAAATTTATTTAATCCAATGATTTTCTTACTTATAAGTTTTAAATTTTTAAATGTTAATAAAACATTTTGAATTGAGAAAAAGAAAAAACTAACTGAAATTATAAAATTGATTATCATTGTAATTTGATCTAAAATTTCATGATTTTGCATTAAGATTTCTTCACTCGTTAATCTTGATCCATTATTCAAAAAATAAATTAATATTAATTTCGCAATAGTACTTGATAATAAATCTCCACTACCATTATAAAACTCTTTTGAATTATTAAAATCACCTTTAATTAAACCAATTGCAAAAAATATAAATTGAAATCCACGTAATATACCATAAAAAATCTTATAAACACAATAAATCCATGTTGAAAATTTAATGAATAAAAATATTCCAACTTTATTTTGCTTTGTAGTTGTAATTTCTCTTAATAATGATTCAATTACAATCAATTTATTCCAAATCTTATTACTATCATTTCCATTTAATATTGAATCAAAATTTCTTAATTCATTGGCTAATTCAAACTCTTTTGTTTGTAAATTAATTTCGTCTTTACAAGTATACCAATCCCAAACATCATAACATCCCATTACACAACCAATTCCATTTAATATTGATAAACAACTAACTCCAAATAATGATAATAAATAAAATGACATTTGTATAAAATTGCCTTCAACTTCATCAGTAATTGTAACATAATAAAACATATAAATTATCCATATCCATAATAAAAAAATTTGAATAAGATTTATAAATTTTTGAAAATTGGTATTTGTATTATTAAATTGAAATATCCAACAATATAGTAAATACGTTGGCACAAAAAAAGTCAATCCTAATATCAGAATTGATAATGTAATATACCAATCAAAATGACGAATTTCAAAATCTGTTAAATGAATTATATCGAGTAAAAATAATCCGATTAGTTGTAATGATAATGATATTAATAAATCAACTAATTGATCAACTAAATTATGTAAATGTTTTCTTTCCTTTTTAGAATTTATTGTAATATTCAAACTTTTGATTTTATCAAATGGAATTTCATCAGTACTTCCAAGTAATTTTAAATATGAATTTATTAAATTCACTAGTCGTATATCATTGGTTGTAAATATTAATGGCAATAATGTTGGACGTATAAATTTCTCACACAATTGATAATTAAATATATGTAATGATATCAGCAATATACTACTGTATACCTTATATATAAGGGCCATCGTGAACAAATCTTGGTGTTCCTGTTTTATCGGTTATTAATCTATATTGAACACAATAGAAATCTGTAAAGATGTTTTTTATACTTTGTTGTTTTTAATTGTACACTAGACAACGCGATTCACATTTATTGATACGTTATTTGTTAGTTTATTATTATATTTTTTCTTTACAAACTGTTATTACAAACTTTATATTAAAGATAAAAAAAAAGATTAGTTAACAATCTTTTCGTATAACCAATCATTAATTGTACTCCATTTGTCTTTGAAAATATTACCTTGAGAAAAATCAACATTACTTTCGAGTAATTGAAATTCAAATCTACCATTTTTCATAGCTAAATCTAAGTTATCATCAGTATCTTCAACGGAAGTTGTACCTTTAGATAAAGAACTATCCACTTTACTTAAACCACGTAATTTAGTATCATGAATTTTACTAATTTCAAGTTCTAAAATTTCTTTAATCTTATTTGTTTTTTTACTTGTAAATAAATCGTTTTTATTTGCAAAGATTAACATATCAATACCATTTGGTCTACTTTCTGTAATGTTAAATATTTCTAATAAATCTTCTGCAACTTCATGGCATACTTTATTGTCAAAATTACTTGAATCAATCATATATATTATACCTTGAATTTCATGAATTTTTTCACTAAAATATGGTAATAAATAAAGATTTCTTAATTTTTTATTTGCAGGAAAATCAATTATTTCAATATCTTGAAATGTTTTATGATTTTTATATTCTTCTTGAAGTAAAAGTTCACCTTCTTTTGGCTCTAATGTACTAACTGTTAAAACTGGCAATTTATTCTTTGTTAATAAATGAAATAAATTAGTTTTACCACTACCTTGTAAACCACAAATAAGAAACGTTCTTTTATTAGATGTAATCAATGAATGTTTTTTCATTAAAAACCCTCCAATTAATAATAATAGTAATGTTACAATGATTGGAATTAATAACGATGATGATTTGTTATTTTCAATTATAGCTTCAACATTGGATTCGAATGCAGCCGCTTCAGCTTTGAACTCTTCTTTTATCGCATCCATCTTAATGTATTTAAATACCTAAGATAAATATTGTACAAAAGGGTAACTAGTTTGTTAATGTTCTACAAAGACAAACATCACTTGGTGGGTTAAAAAGATCATTATCAGTATCACATTTTCGAGCATGGATTTTGAAAAATGTTGAGAATCTGGAAGACGTGATTTTTTCATTTCATAAGCTACTATGCAGATATGTTTTGTTTAGTTTTTAGTGGACTAAAATTTATAAGTCAATATCTATAGAAATAGAAAGAGGATGAATATAATATATATGCGTATATAAAATCTAGTAAGAAACTATAGTAAAATAATTAAAGCAACAAAATTAAAAAAAGTTGAGAATATAAGAAGAATTGTGAAAATTGTAATGACTACATTAATTTCATAATAAATGTGTTGAAAATAACCGAGTGAGTAAACTAATCTAAAATTTTTCTTCAATATTCACTTGATCAACAGAAGTAGAATCATTTTTTTCTCCAGAAGAGTTCGATTGAACTTCGTTGGTTGATACGTCATCAACGGTACTAACAGGACCTTCATACCAATTCTTTGCATCAATAACGTACCAACCACCTGCTGCAATGAAGACGAAACCCAAAATAACAACAGTATAATTCATGTTATCTTTGGTAACTGGCATGTAGTTAGGGAAGACAAAGACAATTGACAAGAAAACAGTCCATAAACAACCATAAAACATGACTGGTTTGGAAAATCTACCCATATTGAAAGGACCTCTTGGAATACCCATCTTTTCTCTGTTTAATGCAAATGCTGCAATGACAATAATATAAGACCAATCAGTACAAATTGCACATGCAGAGAAAATAGCATTCATTGCAATATTAGAACCTAAGTTAATTAAAGTTAAACAAGAGTTAATAAAGCAAATTAACCAAACACAACGAATTGGTGATTGAGTACGTGAATCAAGATGATACCAAAATTTGTAGTATGGTAAACCACGATCTCTTGAGAAAGACCATAAAGATCTAGCAGTATAACATGTTGCAACAGCACCACAGAACCAAACAATAACAAAAGATAATGATAAATAAGCAATTGCACCAGTTTTACCCATAGCAATATAATAAATTTCAACAATTGGTTGACCGGTATGAGTGTTTAAGATTCTATCAATATCAGTACCCATAGTTAAAGTGATAACAATGACTAACACCCAACCTAAGATAGCAGTAGTAGTTAAAGCAGAAGCAATAGCTAATGGAGTTAAATAAGCTGCATTATAAGCTTCTTCAGACATTCTAGCAGTAGCATCGTAACATGTCATGACCCATGAAACTTGTAAGAACCCAAAAAGGAATGCCCATCCATCAGAATCCCATCCAGTAGAGTTAATAACCTTACCAAAAGTGTATCCTCTTGTGTTGAAATCAGAACATTTAGCTAATAAAGTAACAATTAATGCAATAGTAGAACAAATGTTAACAATACAATAATATTTAGTAATCTTTGCTAAAATGTCACCTGGTAAAGAATTAATCAAACCATGACTGATGATAATCAAAATTGCAACAGCGGTAATGTGACCTCTGGTTGGATTGTAAGTATAGTCGGTAGCCATTTGAATTGTGTTCATCAATAAAGTAGCAGCACCGAAATCAGTAGAACAAGTACCCGTTAAAGCCCCAGTAAAATATAACCAAGCATCAATCCAACATACCAAAGGAACGTGTTTTTTAGGAACAACATGTGTAATAACATAGTACATACCACCAGATGTTGGGAAGCATGAAGTAATTTCAGCAACAGACCATGCAATACAAAGACAACCAATAGCACCTGCAAACCAACACCAAACAGCAGCAGCTGGACCACCGGACCATAATGGATAAAGATAAGTGATTGAAATAGTACCCATTAAACCCGAAATTGATAAAGCGAATGAGAAAGAAGACATGAAATCATAAGTTCTATTGAATTCTTGTTTGTAACCTAAATTTGCTAATTCATTTGCATCTTCGTTGGTATTATATGATGTTGATTTTGAAGGTTTTATTTTATTCAAAATAGTAGTCATTTTGTTCTATATTATTTCAAATATATTGTTTTCGTGTATTACTGATAATATAGGTTGAACAAAAAGAATGGATTAACTCAATAAAGTAATGTTATTCAGTATCAGTATACTTGAAATTTTTGTATGGATAAAAAAAGTAAAGAAAAAAATTTAAAGGAAAAATGAACTTTAGCAACAAAATGAACTCTTCTCTTAAAAAAGTAGCAGATCTCTGGCAAAGCTCAACAAAACAGTCGGTTGAAGACATCTTAGAAAGAACAAAAGCGTTTGCCTGGTTCTACACGTAGCAAACAAGGCTTGTGAGCCAATCACAAGGACTGTCAAGAACTTGCCATTTTCACATGTGCATCTTTGCTTACGTAAAGCGTCCGAAAGCAGTCACTGTGTGCGCCATATAAGAGCTGTGATTGGCTGGAAAGAGAGACACACCAGAGTGGTTAGACGCCCAGTCGACTGGGGGGTTGCAGAGAGTGGTGCCAGGGTTGAAGATTGGCAGGATGCAGTTCGGGAGTAGGAGGAAGGTAGGGGGGACACGGTGTATATTTATATCTATACAGGAAGCACACACCGCGTTAACACTTTTGTTCGGACGTGTCTCTGTTTTTAGAGGCCCATGGTGTGGACACTGGGCTGTGTGGGCTGGGAAGGGGCCGCACAGCCCTGCCAGTTGCTCTGTCTGGGTGCGATAGGCCATTCTGGCTTTCATGAATGCACTTTTCTTTTTTCTATACAGAGAATGTTACCTAAAGTTGATCTTTATGAATAGGGTGGATTGTGACTGTCCCATTTAAAGCGGTAATGTCCGGGCCATGTGATAACGCAGATTGGGCGTTGAAGTAATTAATTGCCGGTTATTGTAAAATTGTGGACACACATGTCAATGGTGCACATCATACAAATGCACACGTGCAAAATGATAATGTGACATTTCATCCTAGCGCATGTGATGATTACTTATTTTTTTAGCTTATTTCCATTGGAATTTGGAGTTCAAGTACTGTGACTTTGTAAATATGAGAATAGATTAAAGAAACCCTTTAGTTCATTAAGTAAACCGTGATACTTTCGAAGGTGAAACCTATTCACATGAGTACATACATGTAAACTTTATCAAGTACGATAAAACTGTACTTGAAGTGGTAGTTAAAAAGTAGGTATTTGTGTCATAATGGCACATTAACCGTTTAATGGAGATAATCTCCAGTATTTGATCTTTCCTCGACAATCAGGCAATAGAATGTGCAATATCCTTTTTGTATAGCTGTTTTCAAAGCTTTATATCGGATTTTTAAAACCAATGGAATAATAACTTGAATATTTCAATATTTTGCTTTACAGGCTAAACCAGTAAAGTAGGTTTTAGGAATGAAGCAACATCTAAAGCATTTCTTTTTTATCTGATTGAAAGCTCGAATTAAGTGAGTAACTATTTAGGGTATTTGTTAAACTCCCTTTGAAACTTTTACCCTCTAATTGATAAATTACTAAATAACTTTGAGTAAAATATTGAATAGAGTATAAGTTAAAAGAATATGTAACCAAAAAATAATGTTCAATCAACTAATTATTGACAAGTTAATCATTTGAAGTCACCGAGTGCAAAAAAAAAACCTTTATTTTTGGTTAATTTTTGGTTTTATAAGATTGTACATTTTGACTGTGATATTAGCAACCTTTCCTACTTTTTTTTTGCCGATAGCAGAGACCTGTCTTATTGGCACTCACCTGTTCCAGTAAAAGCAAAACCTAAAATAATAGCGGGATAAATCATGTTTTCTTTGGTAACTGACAAGTAGTTAGAAAACACAAAAGCTCTTTGAAAGAAAACAGTCCGTAAATAACGGTAAAACATGTCTGTTTTAAAAACTTTTTGGAAAATTTATCCATAGTGAAAATATATCCTAGAATACTCATATTTTCTCTTTTTAAATGCAAATATTGTTAGTCAAAAATCTTAAATAAACAACATTATAAACTCTTTTGGATATTCTAGCAGTAGCATCTTATATGTAATAATTCAGGATCAATTATTTCATAAAGCTTTAATGAAATATAATCAAAAGTTAACCCACACATCAAAAAAACGTATTTTTTAGGAATAGCATGTGTAATATAATATTTCAGCCGCAGAACATTGCCAAAAATTAACACCAGACGAGGGAGCTTGGCCAGCAGACCATCATGGATAACGATAAGTGATTTAATACCCACCAAACGAGAAATTGACGAGAGAGGAGTAAGTTTACTAGTTTGTTTGCTTCATTATAATATAAGATGGAGCTAATCTTGTTTAATGCATTTTGAACCTTCAAATAATCAAAGATGTTACACGCGTGTGGAAAGACAAACCAATGAATAAAGACATAAAAGAACAAGGGAAACGAGTCACTACAAGAAAAATAATAAAAAATCACAGAATTCAAAACAGACCGTTATCTTATCTACCAATATTAACAAAGAGCAAAATTAAGGATTAATGATTGCTAAATACTAATAAATACACTTTACAGTAGGATCAGATCGATAGGGATAGGGATAGGGATGAGTGCAGATAACGAACAAGGAAGGTTCGATAAGGAAAGCGCATTTCCATACCATCTCTGAGATAGTGTATCGATGACATAGTGGTTTAACAATAGCATCGCGATCAACGGGGGAAATGGAAGAAATTGTGCCGAAAAGCGTAAAAGTTAGAGGATTCTGTCAAGTGGCGTGCGTGCATTTTAGATTGTGCACACCCTGTCTTGAGACAAGTCATTTGGCACGATTTCTGCTGTCTTATCGAGCGAGTCGCTTTACCAGTGTTGTACTTTCTTGTATCCGCTGTGAGAGTCGACGACGACGATTGCTGTAGCTCTAAATGCGCCTGGATAAAGACGGCGCAGCTTCCGAGGCCAGGGCCGGCGATCGACGCAGGGCTGGAAGCGAAAAGCGAAAAGCAGGCAGTGCAAACTGGTCTCGCCGGAGCACGATAAGAAGACACGCCGATGCGGGCTGGCCAATGAGAACGCGGGCGAGAGACGGGCCCTGGGCAGCGATAGCACTGCGCTGGAAGACGGTGCTGGGCTCTCGGGCTGGCCATCGGACTGTCTGCAACACACTGGTCTGCCCCGGCCAAGACAAGACCAGGACAAGACCAGGACAACACCCAAGACAAGACGCAACACCCAGACCCAATCTCGTGTCTGGGTCCTCTCGGAGCATCCAGATTGACAGATTTTTGGGATTATCACAAAGGCGATATTTGGTTTTTCCAGCCCGCATTAATTTTCTGTTATCTTCATAATCTATTCTATGTATCTGCAGCTATTACAGTTCATTCTTTCTTCAATTTAGATTCCGATTTCGAATTTCGTATTTGTCTTCGTCTTCGTCTTCGTCTTGCTTTTCTGCTTCGCCACCTCTCCTCTTTCTTTTCCCTTTCGCCACCTTGCCTCTTTTCTTTGTCTTATTAACGAATACCCTTCTTGCTATTGGTACTACCCTTTAGCACTTTCAACATCCCCTGCACTCTCCTATCATCATACACTTATACCTTATACAACAGTTAAGCATCTATATCTCAATATAGACTTTCTCAACCCATTATTTTTTCTTTTTATAATGATCCAACATTTACCTACTACAAAGGATTTATCTCCTAATGCAAAGACTACAGACAAGTTGGATTCTTCTGTACTGCCAAAAAAGGTACTTTTAAATACAAAACCTTTAACTCCTTCTTCTGCTTTATTCGGTGATGAAACTACAACGAATCCGAATCCGCCCTCTTATAATACCGCTATTGTCAACAATAGTAGCAGCAATAATTCTAGCATTAAAGCCGCCCCCATTACTAATGAAAACAATTCGAGCAACATTGCCATTATTTCAAACAGCATAAGTAATGGTTATAACTCAGCTTCAAAATCAAATTCAAATCCAAACACTATATCCTCAACTCCAAATTCAAATTTAACTAATAGTTCAAGAAGATTTTCATTCAACAAACGTTTAATTTCAAAAAATAATAAAATTCAAAGAAAATCTTCCCAAATTTCTTTTATTCATAATTATCCTCATCAAGGATGTGATTCTATAAATAAAGATTTAGACCATTCTAAATTTTATATGAAATATAAAGGCATCATGAAAGACAAAGATGAATTACCCGATAATGCTATTAATGATTTATCCTTTGAATATAATTATGATGAAAAAATTAGGGCACCAAGGATGTCTGTTGTTTCTCTAATTTCAAAGGATCCTTCTACTATTCATAATTTTAACAATAATAGTATTATTCCAAAGTTCTCAAGACAAACATCTGCTCCTGCGTTAATAAAAGTTGTTTCAAATAATTCTTCTTCAAATAATACATTGGATAGTTTGGCTGAAGAAGATACAACTTATAAACCCGCATCTTTTGATTTATCTAAACAATTGAGAAAGTTTTCAATTTCAAATGAAGATGGTCATGATGAAGATGGTGATAATGATAATGATAATAATGTCAATTCTAATACAAACAATACTCTTTTTAATGATAATCTAGGGAATTACACATACCGCATAAAACAAAGAAAAAAATCACTTACGTCTAATTCTTCCTCAAATATCTCTCCAACAAAAGAAAAATGCTCAAAATTTAATGATGATTTAAAACCACTCAAACAAATAAATGAACCAAATAAACTTTTGGATAATTATATTCCACCTGTTTTTAGACCAACTCAAGAATTCTCAATACCTCTTCAAAAGCAAGATGAACAAAAAATAAATTCAAGCAATAATAATACGAATAGTAAAGTTTTAAAATTTACTTCTGATTTTACAGGATCAAATACATCATCTGTAATTTTTACAAATTCAGATAACGTACAAACACCTCCATCCTCATCATCCACATTAGATTCAACCTTTAATGTAAAGAAGAATATGAAAACTTCAAAAAATGGTAAAGTGCATAGCCAATTATTAAATCAATTAAATAATAAACATTTATCAACTACATCAACTTTATTACCATTATCATCTGCATCTCCATTAACTCTTAATAATGAGCAAAGAAATATAACTGAAACTTTATTAATGCCTCATTTATCTGCAATTACAACAAATACAAATTCTCTTTATTTACCTCAGAAAAAGGTTGCTAATCTTGAACCATCACATTCACATTGGAAACCAAATTCAGCATGTAACAATTGTGAAAATTGTGAATTATCATTTAATATTTTTCGAAGAAAACATCATTGCAGACACTGTGGAGGAATTTATTGTTCAAATTGTTTACAACATGTTTCTAATTTAAATTTATTAGCACATTTTGAAAAACCACATGGTTTTCAAAATTTTAATTTAAAAAATCAATTATCACCAATTAAATCAACTGAAACAACAGATACTTATACAACTATCAGTTCAACTAAAACTAATAGTACGATCAATTATACCCAATCAAGTACACAAAGTTATTCAAAATTTTGTAAAGTTTGTCCATCATGTTATAATCACTGGTTAGAATTTTTGGCTTCTGATGAGGATCATGAAGGTAAAATTTCAAATTATAATGATTTAATTGATAATCAACCAGATCTTAATAATCGAAAAGAAAGTATGACGGGTATTCCAACGGATTGGAATTGGAGTTCTTTTTAAAACAAACAATTTGGTTATTTTATACCTATATTACATTACATTTACATACATTCCTTTTATATTTTCCCCCTTTTTTTTATAGCCTATACATAGTGTTCAATTTATAAACTAATAATATATAATGAATCGTTCATGAACAATTCACTTTTGTTTTATTACAAGAAATGATTATATTTTTATTAAATTATTTAAGTAGTCTATTTTAATTAAAAAGAAACAAAGAATAAAAAGAATTTATGGTTATAAAGTGGAAGTAAAGAAAAAAAAATAAAGATAACAAAAATAAAATACAAACAAAACAGTCATTTTTTTTATTAAAGAAAAAAAAATATCTATGCATTAACACTAACAACTAATTTTGCTAAATGTGTAAAGAATGTACGTAAGGAAACATCTTCAGTATGGACAACAGTACCTGAATCACCACCAAAATTACCCATTTGACCACCACCAGAAATCTTACCATCATTTTCTGATGGGTTTAGTTTAGAATAAAGGAAACGAGCTTGTGATTTACCTTCATCACATGTCACATATCTTGGTAATGGGAATCTATCAGCTATAAGTAAAGCAGCTTCTTCCTTCGCATTTTCAATCATTTCATAAACACCTGGATATTCATCCCTTGGATAATTCGCATCTCTCCATTCAGCTGCAACATGACCAAAATAAATAACAGTATAAAAGAATGCATCTAATAATAAAACGGAATCTGGTGTTAATGATGCAGAATCTAATAAAACAGGTTCAGGTTCAGAACCATCTGCTTTAAAACGAACTAAAGTTGGTTGAATCATAACTAAGGAATCTCTAACATCAACTCTTAATAAAGTATGATGATAAAATGCAGTTTCATCAGGTGAACAATTGAAAACCTGTAAAAATTGTGATCTTCTTAAATGATAAATAAATTGTGGTAATAAAGAAAATTTATGAGATAATCTAAAACTTGTTGAATCATTTTTAGTATAATCGCCAAATGCTGAACATAATTTAACTAAAGATTTATCAATCCATCTTAATAAATCAGAATATTCACCACTATTTTCAAGTTTATGAACAACTAATCTTGAATATAATACAGCTGCTGCTTCTTGATCAAATGAACTTGATAACTCACCTTTATTTGATGTTAATCTATTAAGAGTAGTAACTCTTGTTCTATAAGTACCATCAGTATGTCTATAAGTAGTTTGGAATTGAATATAAACTTCAGGCACAAATGATGATCTTTGTTCACTTGAACCAACAGTTTGAATATCAAAAAATATTGAATATGTATGTTTTGGAGAAATTGAACACATTTTCCATTGATTTGTTTGACCATCACCAACTTGAATATCAGAAACATTTTCACCATCTTTTTTTAATGATTGACAATGTCCAATTATACCTGCAACTTTTAATTTTGGTGATGTAAAAACTTCTAATTTACCATCAAAATAAGTTAAAGGATAACCGTCTTCATCTTTATTAAAAGTTGCCAAGAAAGAATTTTTGAAAATAGATGTTTGAAAAGAATCAGTAACAACTATAACACCACCAGTTTTATTACTTAAATGTCTCATTTCATAAATACCAACTTGATCGTAACAACCTGCAAAAATATCAACACTAAAAGTCGTTGTTGAAGAATTATCAAAAAATTTATCATTACTATCCCTATTAACACCAATTGCTTTAGTTGCTAATTTTTTATAAAATTTAACAGCTTCTTTATAATGTTTTGCAGAACCTTTTTCAATATCAGAATGAGATCTTAAAGGTTCTTTTAATTCAGTTCCAACAATTTGACCAGGGCCAAAAGTACAAGCACCAGCTGCAAATAAAGCAATTTTGGCAGCACATTGAACGTAAGAACCTTCAGCTAAACATGATGCAATATTAAGAGCAGAACCTGTAACTCTTAGAGCTCTATGTCCAGGTTTAATTGTCCATTTTGAAACATCTAAAGATTGGATTATTTTAATTATTTGATTTTTAGAATCTTCATTCGCTAATGGTAATAAAAATTTATTAATTGTATTATTAATTGAAGCTGATTGTAATTGTTGACTCCAAGGTCTTGAAGCATTACCTTTAATACCTAGTTGTTCTTGAACATCTAAAGATTTTAATTCTTTTTTACCAGAAAAAACATATTTTTTAGAACAACTTGTAAAACTTAATTCATGAACATTAATAACGGAATCAAAAGTAATCAAACCAAAGAAAGAGCCTGGTGGATGTAAATCTAAAGAACTAATTAAAGTTTCTTTTAAACTTTCTAAATCATCAAGATCTTGACATAAATCTATAACATAAATAAAAGTTGGAGGTGGAGGAGGTTGTGATCTATTTAAGATATATTCCATGGTTGAAGCTTGAGGAACTAATTCAATTGGGACATTTTCAGCGGAAATATTTTGATATTGAGTTGGTAATTGATTTCTATTTAAACAAATTGGACAATTCCAAACATTATTATTCATATCAATTCGAGAGAAAACGTTTAAAATTGATCTACATTTTCTACAAACTTGAGGATCATAATTAGCAATTGGTAAATTTCCCCTTGGTAATAATGGAGTGTATAAACAACCAACTGGAGAAGCCATGTTTTCAGATTCCAAACGTGTTACTGGGAATGTGTTCCAATTGAAACGCACCCCATCGATGTCTTCAATCTCGTAGATGTCAGCCATTGTGCCTTTGTCTATATGAGTGTCGATGTAAATGTAATTAGCACGAACAGCCTGTGTTTTAAAATGTACGTGTAATCGCCACCCCGGCCAGATCAAAGAAACAAACATCCTCATCAACATCCACCCCAACGAACCTGGATCGGACAGCAAGGCCAGTTGTCGAGAAAGAGAATGAGACTGAGAATGAGAGCAAGAAGGGAGAGGGCGAATTGAAAAGTGCGTCGATCGACGGCAGACATGGTATAGAAAAATTATGGCTAGCATATATGAATACTTATCGCAATTTCACTTGATACATTTATTAGAATACAATAGTAAACTTCAAACTAATTTATTACACATTACTACACAAACTTTCCCCGGTTACCACATGCCATGAAGTAGTCCAGGTGCATCCGTAGAAAATGCCATCCGTTTAATGTCCATATCACGGTCTCGTTGACGATCCTTTTGTTTATCACTGATAGCTTTGTAAAGTAGCTTTCCAACATCGTTTCCATCAACAACAACTCCCGATTCGCTACATTTAGCCTTTTGTTTCAACTCATCACAAAGGTTGTCAATATCTAAATCGGTAAATCTTGGATGCGTTGTAATTCTCTCCCAGATTTGAGAACATTTCATCAGATCGTGGGTATTATCAGGAACCTTTTCTTCCTCTTCTGCTTTTGCTTCCACCGTTGTTGTTTTTGCTGCTGATACAATATCTGACTCTTCTAATTCTTGCGGAAGTTTTAATAAATCGTCAAATGCATCATCGTTATCAAAATCAACTTCAAAGTCATTGTTCAGTGTGTTTGTAAATAACGAAGATTGTGCATCAAGTTGGAATGCACTAGGATTATTCTCTATTAATTTACTCGTAACATTATTAGTATTGGTGATATTTCCCATTTCACTATCATGATCAAATAAAAAGTTCATTTCATTATTTTTAACTGTTGGTGTTAGTGGTGTTGCAGCAAAACTGAAAGATGAAATTTGAATATCGTTATTGCTATTGTTATTATGATTATTATTATTATTATTATTATTATTATTATTACTATTATTATTATTATTATTATTATTATTATTAGAGTCATTAGTATTATTATTGTCATTATGATTACTATTATTATTATTATTACTAGTATCATCCTTAAGGCTACCATTTGTAAAAGGCTCCAATCCAAGATCAAAATTCCAGTTTGAACTTTCTATTTTATTGAAAGCATAATTATCCCCTAATTTTTCTTCAAATAATGAATTTGAAAATGGACTTATTCCCTCATTATTTGATTTGGTACTTGACATCATAGATGGTGAAGATAATGATGAAATCGATGTGTTATTATCCAAAGCAGATGGTAACGGTGCTTGATTTACTGATTTGGATTTAGGTATAGGACACTCTTTTGATCCGCAAACTTGACCTAATTCATTACAAAAGATTTGTTCATCATAATTATCTTTAAATGAATGATTATTCAATTTATTTGTTAAATCCAGGTTACCTACTAAATTTAAATTCATGTCATTTGGTGTCAATTTATACAAATCTTCATTAAAATATGAACCCGGCGTTGTTGATGTTACACTTGAATTTGATGATATATACTGGTTACTTTTTTCATCCGATGATGTGTCTACTGTATCATTTCTATCATCTATTTTGACAAATGGCGATGTCTCTGCTTTATTCGACAGATCCTCACTTTTGATTCCATTTTTATTTAATTGTGTCATTAATGATGTGACTTGCATTCTTAATAATTCAGATTCATTAGCCATTTGTAATTTTTCTCTCTCCAAAACTTCAACTTTATCTTCTAACTCTTTCATTCTCTTTTCTTTACGTTCTCTGAAGGCTCTTTGTGCTGCTCTGTTTTGTGCTGTTCTCTTGTTCTTTGGTTCACTTGTTAACGCTTTACGACCGGGTTTGCTTTGTGGTTTTTCAACCGCTGCATGTTCTTGTGTTTTTGTGCTAGGCATGTTTTGTGTACGTGTAGATATATTTGCTAGACCGACAACGGCAAAAGCAAGACACAGAGAAAGCCAGGAAATACTGCCAAGCCCTCCATCTATATATAGCCAGGTGCATCCCCCTTACTAACCCCAAAGGCGATTACTAATACATTTTTTTGATTTCCCGCACTACACAGAAACTACACGTTATGAAGTGAATAACGAAGCTGGGGATAATACTATCCTTTCAGATATCTAATGCCGGTGGTTCCCGGAGTGCCTGTTTGAGTGTGACGGCCAATGCTCTCAATGAGCCAGTTTCTCCAGTACTGTATCATACTCTTGCATTGCGTAAAGGCATCTCTCTCCATATGGAACCGGTTTGGCAAGTAGATATCCACAATCTTCTTAAACAGACCGAGGAAGACGAACGCAATTACTGATGTTGTAATTTTACTTGTTATCGTTCCAAAATTATTTTTCTTGATTCTTATCATTATTCTTCCCTTCAAGTAATTCACCAGCATTAATAGCTTTGTATATATCCATTCAATTAAATCCTCATCTTTATTCATATCTTTGCACGTATCTTTATCTTGCAATGAATTTATATTGCTATTATTAATGTAGTTGAAACTGTTATTATTACCATACCTTAGTTTATAATCTTGAATTTCAGATTGAACAGAAACAGTAGTTGATCCTGAAATGTTTCGATGTCCTGCATCGTATGAAACTGGATTTGAGTTTTGTTGATATTTTAAGTTTGAAAGTTCTGTTGAAATCTTCAGCAGCGTGTTATTAATTTCTCCTTGCCATTTTAAAAACTCAATTGAGTTGTTATTATTATACATCGTTGTGTGATTAAAGGATGAATTAGATGTAACATTAGTATTTGATGACGGGTTAGATGATGCGTTAGTTGATGGGTTAGAATTAAAATTAGAATTGGTATTAGCATTAGCATTCAAATTAACAACTCCACTAAAGCTATTTTGTCTTGATCTACTAAAAGATTGATTTCTTGATGGGGGTCTAATCATATTTGAGTTAATACCAGATGACGCAATTCTATATAATGAAGCCGCAGGAGAGTGTGATCTTGGAGGTATATTATATGATTGAATATTCGAAGAAACTTGGGAAGGCAAAGGTGGGGGTGACAGTGACGAAGAAGTTGAAATCGTTATTGGATCAACTGGTATTGGCAAATCACTACTTAACTTTTGATCTAAACTTATGCTTAAATCAAAATTTTCTAATCTATTCCAAGATTCTTGTAAATTTTTTTTTAAAGAGAGTATACTTGGATAATCATTTGAAGAATAATTATTAGCTAAAAGATCTAATAAATATTTTGTATATTGTTTACGAGCTTGTGACTTTGTTAACCCTTTATATCTAAGCCAAGAGTTGTATTTTTTCAATTCTACTGGATTATGTACACTTGATAAATCCGCTGTATTAACATCACCTCTAGTTGATTGATTATATAAACCATATAAATTTAATCTATCAGCAATTGAAGGACGAGGTAAATTTGACGACTTGGATAAATCCGTGAGTGATTTTATTGCAGAAACTGCCTGGACAAAGACCTTATCTGTGGTGACATCCATAGTATAAATTGATAGTTTGTATAAACGTGATGTGTTAATTAGAATAAACCCCAGTAAATGTGCAAAATAAGACGAGTCAAACTTAAAAAATCAAATACCAAACATTGACTAAACAAATCAAAAAGAAAAGTAAACAAAGCTTTCGAGGGATGGAAGATTTTGGGGTTGCGCTTAAAACGGGATGGACTTACGGATAAATCTTAGTCTTTAAGGACTAACCATAAAATTAAAGGTCGATTGATAAGGCAAGAAAGGAAGGCTTTAAATTACACACTACATTCTACGTCTACAAAAATATATTACAGTTACAAAGGAATAATGTCTGTCAGTGAAATGGACCATCAGATTCACAGAAACAATATTGAACTATCATTGCTAAAAGGTCATAAGATCCCCTGACCGAAGCCAAGGTACTGTTAATCACTAATAGTAACAACACACAAATATTGGGTTGTTCATTATTAACAACGTGGAATGAGACGGTGAGTAATTGACATGTTAATCTTGTTTGCATTAAAAATTGATGCCAAGTATGGGGAGACTTGGAAACAGAGTGTTGGCAAACTGTAGTGTTAATAAAAAAAGAAAAAAAAAGAAAAAACCAAAAGTGGAATATCGATTAATTGAATGATTATGAGAAGATGTATATTTATTATTTTTGTACATAGAAAAAGCAAAGTTATATTTAATTAAAAAATTTATAATAAACTTAGTTTTCTGGAACTGTATTAATAAAAAAGTAGTAGGGGTTATGTTAGTATTTTTCTTTTTGAATGAAAATAAAGTTGTAAATTTTTTTGAATGTGAATAATACATACCATCAATTGCACCAGCATCAATAGCTTCAATGATATCATGTGGTGGTTTACCGTCAACTCTACAACCGACAGATTGAGCAGTACCTAAGATTTCCTTGGTAACAGAAGCTAAGTTCTTACCGAAAGATTTTTCTCTCATGGTTCTTGCAATTTCAAAGATTTCATCAAGAGGAATGTTACCAGAGTGCTTAACGTTCTTTTCCTTCTTTCTGTCTCTTGGAGCTTCCTTAAGAGCAGTAATAACTAAAGATGAAGCAGATGGAACAACAGAACAAGTTGCTTGTCTGTTTTGGATCTTTAATTGAACAGTAACCTTAATACCCTTGAAGTCCTTGGTTGCCTTTGCAATATCTTCACCGACCTTCTTTGGGGATAAACCAAGAGGACCAATCTTTGGAGCTAAAGCAGAGGAAGCACCAACTTCACCACCAACGGCTCTTAAGTAAAGGTATTTAACTTCATTTGGATCAAACTTTGGAGGCATTTTGTATTGATATTATACTTTGGTCTGTTGAGAGAACCCAAAAGATTCCATAAGCTCTTCTTCCCTAGGCACAATGGACGTTCAACTTCTTTCTAACTAAGGTAACAAAAGTTTTTCAGCATAACGCAAGCACAGCGACCGAGCGAGCACACACAGAGAACACACAGAGAGCGAACACAGAGAGCAAACACAGTGCGCGCAGCCAGGCCAACCAGCCAGTTTCCCAGTGGGGAAATTCTCACGGTCGCAGTCACAGTGTAAATGCCAGGGAAGCTGTACAAAGTGGTGAGGGTTCGGCTAGGTCACGTGCGTGTGAGAAGGGCAAAGAGGGCTCCCTGAATAAATCTACTACGGGGGGAATGATACTACAGACATCAGTTATAAACATCACATGCAAACATTCACACAATCCAAATCACTGGTAAGTTCTTTAACTTTCTTAGCGGATGCAAGATCTTTTTGCCACCGTCCAATAATTTTTGTTGTATGTATAGTCTATGTTGATGTAACTTGTCATTAATTATGTTGCAATTCTTATTATATTCTGTCCTGTATTTTATAATTCGTAATCTATACACAATATTTATCATTCCATTCTTTTTTGATTCTCAACAATCTTTACACCCGGAAAATAGCTGTGTCTTCCTAAATTTGTAATTTGTATATTATAATTATTTGCTAATTTTCCTGATTTGGCAAATTTAATCACTGTTTCTAAATCTGATTTAGATTTAATTATTTCTGTTTTCAAGTTCTCAAACTGTAATTGTTTAATTGATTTTAATTCATCAAACCAACTTAATTTATTAAGTAATACATTTCCAAAGTTAACAGACTTATTAAACTCGTGTATTGATTGGGAAATTTCACTATTCAACCGTAATTCAAACTGATTAAAATCCTTTTCATAATTAATTTTATTCTCTTTAACTCTTGCTTTGAAATCGTTAAAGTTTAACATTTCTGGATCATTTATATTGTTGAATTGTTTCCATTGAATTTTGTATAATAATTCTTCATTTATCTTTGAATTTTTGATTAAATTTTTTGGTAACTCATTAAATCCTAAATATGTTAAAATTTCAAATTCTTTACATTTAAGAATCGATAATTGATATATTAAATTATTTTCACTTTTCAAATAAGTGAAATATATCAAACTGTTTGAACGTGATTCATTAGCAATTGAAATCAAACTATCAAGATGATGATTCATTTGATATGAAATCAATGTTAATTGATAATAAACGGATAAATATTCTCTAACATCCTTAAATAAATTCAATTCAATACTTTTCAAAATAACATCTAAAATAGATTTCAATTTAAAATAAATAATCAAAAATGTCAATGGATAAAATTTTTCATTGGATTTATAAAAATTAATACTTTTGAAATAATCTTCTAAGTTACCAGTTTCTGATTGTCTTAAATGCCAATACTTGAGTTCTTTACATTTAAATTGCCTTTGTCTTGAAGGGTTTAATGTAGGTAAAAATAAACATTCTTTCCATAATAATGAAACGGTTTCAACATAATACCCCATTTGTTGTACAACATGAATCTTCTTATTCTTACTGGTGGAACTCATTTCATTATCAATTTTAGAATTCTGTAATAATAAATCCTTCAAATAAAGATAAAAAAAATCTTTAAATTGAAAATTTTTAATATTGAAAACTAAATCAGCATCATATGGGTTATTATTAATAAAAGAAAAAAGTAAAACTCGACTAACTATATGTAATCCATTGATTTCATTAGAATCCACGTTACTTCTTTTATTCTCTAAATATTTTAGCCATTCCATAAATTCAATTGAATTTTTTGATTTTAAAATTCTTAAAACATCAATTGAATCATTAAATAATTGTGTTAGATTTAAAATACATTCATTCCAATTTGAATTTAAAACTTGTAAATTTTTTGGTGGTGCTTGATTATCAAATATAATTTGAGAATTTAAATTAAAACATCCTTTCGGTGGCTCTAATGAATCGATGTCAATTAAGTCAATAATATTTAATTTATCAATTACTTTTTCTAACTGACTTATCTTGATATTGAATTTTGTACTTAAATCTTTTGAACTTGATATATTGAATAGTTTAATATCCCATTGGTAAATTGATTCTAAACTTGATATAGTTTGTAAAATATTGAACGAATCCTTAAGAAAATTAAAATATTGCATATTGACTTGATCATTATTGTCAAATTGTTTTTTTAATTCATTCCAAGTATTATTTGAAATTAAAGTATATTTGAAGATATAATTATTTGATGAACCATAAAACCAATTTAAATTCATTGTACTTGTATTCAAATCTTCTTCTTCATAAATTTGTGATTTTGAAGCCAAAGTGAAAATGAATTTAACAACTGAAATTAATAAAATTGAAAATTTAAAAATGATTTCTTTCCAGGAATTCTGGGTAAATAATTTTAAGATATTCTTTAAATCATCTTTATCTGAATAAATCTCTAAAATTTGAGAAACATATTCACAAGACAGTACACTGTTTGGTATACTGATATTTTGACCTAACCAACAAGTTAAAGATTTTAATTGATTGGAAACAATTGCAGTTGTTGTTTTCAAGTCTAATTCATTTTCATTATCCATAATCGAATATTCAGTCTTTTGAAGTAAATAAGTATCCAGTCTAGGATTCAAGAGTTCTAACGCATGTGTACCTTGCAGAAGTGAGAAGTTATTAGATTTAACAATTTCTGAATATTTTATATTCGAAGTGATTTCAAAAAATTGGTCGGTAATATCAATCAAATCGAAATTTGTCTCCTTAATGTTATGATCAACACTAAGTGCAGAAAATTCTTCTAATGAAGCTATAAGATCCGTCATCTTGTGTTGGGTGACGTTCTGTAGGTTCCATTATTAAGTGTTGCCAAACTACAGCCACGTTAATAGAAGAAGAAGAGGGTCACCAGAAAAGCACTCATGTGAGAAGTTTACTATTATTGAGAGAATTTCCTGAGAGCAATATTTGTGCGACCTTGAATATATGAATAATGTTATGAATTTATTTTTGTGAATTACATCAAATCAGGTCAACATTAACTAGATACATGCATAAATAGATGTATATATATTATATGTAGCTATATAAATAATATATGGGAAGAAATAAATAATAAATAGATAAATAAATAAGTTTGTTAGTTTGACATTATCAAAGCGTTGTAGTAAATAAATAAATAAATAAAAATACCGATATTTGAAATTTATTTTAGAAAGGTAAAATTTATTGTAGATTTTTTTTTTTAATATTATTTGTCGTTATATATAAATAGAGAAATGTTTCGAATCATTAATTGATTTAGATAGCTTCAGTTAAGACCTTGTTTAATTTGGTAACCTTTGCGGAAACGGATAAATCAACAGTGTTGTCACCAACTTCAACAATTAAACCACCTAAAATTTCTGGCTTAACTTCGTTGGAGATCTTTAAAGTCTTACCTGCACCAACAAATTTTGAAGCAGCAATTGCCTTTTGTAATCTTGAGATAGTCTTTGAGTCTAATGGCTTAGCGGAGACAACAACTGCTTCAACAACACCATTGTAAGCGGAGTTTAAGATTGAAAATTGCTTTGCAATAGATGGAAATAATTCTAATCTGTTATTTTCGGATAAAACGCTTAACAAGTTGAAAACAATTGAATCGAGCTTTAAAGTGGAAGTAATAGTGGAGATAACTTGCTTTCTTGAGTCAAAAGATAAAGCTGGGTTTGCTAAGATTGCTCCTAATTTAGAATCTTGTTGAATAGCAGCGTTTAACTTTTCAACGGAACTGTAAACCTTATCGACAGAAGCGTCCTTTGCAGCAGCAGTGAATAAAGCAGTTGCGTAGGTACCGTCTAAACCGTAAAGTTGGACAGGTGGCTTAACAGCAGCAGCGGAAGCGGTAGCAAGGGATCTGACAAATTGACGGGAAGCCATTATGGATGATGTGAGATGTGTGTTGAGTGCTCTGCAGATAGAAGCGTTGCAAAAACAAAGGGGTGTAGGACGCCTGTTGTATCGTCCCCCAAGCCCAGGTGTATCCAGCAGGCGCCCAAGAGGCAAAGCGCAAAGCTCAACACTACGCGGCGGGGCGAGCGGCCGGTCTGGACTGTCATTCGCTGTGCATAAGTGCCGTGCACGCCCTGACGGGTACACGCGAGTTGTGCCGCGGCTGCGCCACACGGCACCCGCGTCGATCGACGCGCGTGGCGCATGCGTCTGCGGGTCTGGATTTTCTCTTTTTGGGCATTTTCCAGCGTTTTTCATCTTGCTTTCTCGTCGAGGAGCAGCGGCGGGAGGAGAGACGCAGGACATCAAGAGACGGCATGTGGTCTAGTTGCAAGAAAGGGAGGAGCATAAACGGGATTTCTGTAGCAGGAAAGCACCGGAAAGCACTGGAAAGCACTGCCTTATTATACACATACACAAACACATACACCGTTTTATTATGTTTAAAGGCCTTGTCAACAGAGCCCTTCTTTTAAACACATACAGCTCTTCTACAAAGAGTCTTCTTCAGGTCAATAGATTTGCTTCAACTACATCCACAACTCCAAATTCAAACAGTTATAATGAGTTAACTGAATTAGAAAAACAAGATCAATTAACTAGAAGACAACTTGAATTAGCAAAGGAAAAAGTTGAACTTAAAAAAGTTAAACCAACATCTCCAGGTCTTAGATGGTGGAGAAAACCAGTCTATCCATACCTTTGGAAAGGTAAACCATACAAGCCTTTAACTGTCACAAAAGTTGCCAAATCTGGTAGAAATAACACCGGTCGTGTTGTCGTTAGACATCAAGGTGGTGGTGTTCAAAGAAGAATTAGAATTATAGATTATGAAAGAAAGACCCCAGGTCCTCAAACCGTTGAAAGAATTGAATACGATCCAAACAGAACTTCTCATATTGCTTTATTAAAACACAACGAAACTGGTAAATACTCCTATATAATTGCATGTGAAGGTTTAAGACCTGGTGATGAAGTAGAATCATTCCGTGATGGTATTCCAAAAAGATTTATCGAAGAAATGGGTGGTAAGATTGATCCAGCTTTATTATCTGTTAAAATTTCGAAAAAGGGTAACTGCTTACCAATTTCAATGATTACTGTTGGTACAATTGTTCATAATATTGGTGAATATAAAAAAGGTGTTGCTAAATATTGTAGAGCTGCAGGTTCTTACGGTCGTATAGTTTCTAAATTACCAGAAGAAAGTAGAGCAATTGTTCAATTACAATCAGGTGAACAAAGATATATTCATTTAGAAGCATGTGCAACTTTAGGTGTTACTTCCAATTCTGCTCATCATAATGAATCTCTAGGTAAAGCGGGTAGAAATAGACATAAGGGTATTAGACCAACTGTTAGAGGTGTGGCTATGAATACTTGCGACCATCCATTAGGTGGTGGTAGAGGTAAATCTAAGTCCAATAAACCTTCCATGTCTCCATGGGGTGTCTTAGCTAAAGGTGGTTTCAAAACCAGAAAGGGTAAACATGAAAATAAGAATAAGTTTAAGGATAGACCAAGAGGTTCTGCTAGAAAATAGTTTAATCGGTTTTCCTTCTTCTTAAATAATATAAACTCTTCTATAAATTCATGTAAATATATAAATTCTAATCAATTACTTGTGTATTTTTTAAGTATAAATCTATCGATAAACCATTTATGCATTTTATAATCTGATCTGTTTAATTCAGGATGAAATGATGTTCCAAAAATGTTATCTTGTTTGATTGCAACAATATCGTCATTATTAATTTTTAATAATATTTCTGGAGATGTATTATTCAATATTAATCTTTTTGCACGAACTATATTTTTTTCATAATCATATTCAACAAGATCTTTTTCTGTTTTGGTTAAAACTTTACGAATAACGGGAGCTCTTATAAAAATACAAGCAAAATCTTTATTTTCTAATTCGCCATCAAAATCAGATAAATTGTAAGTTTTATTGAATGAATCTAATTGCCTACCAAAAGAATTTCTTTCAATTTGAACATCTAATCCACCAATTACACGAAACTTCATCCCTTGATCAATATTTGCACCACCTAAATCAATTTTTGTATTAACGATTTCATTACTTAATAAAATCATACCTGCACAAGTTCCCCAAACAGGAAGTTTTTTAACTTGAATTAATTCTTGAAGTGGATTCAATAAATTATTACGTTGTAATAAGATTGACATAGTTGTGCTTTCACCACCTGGAATAATCAACCCATTTAAGTTTGCTAAATCTTCAACAGTTTTTATTTCTCTAGATTTAAAATCATAATTAGCATAAGCTGAAATGGTTTTAAGTTCTGAGAATAAATTTTCTAAATGTGACATATGTTCATGGTATGAACCTTGTAATGCTAAAACACCCACTATAATAATTTGCTTTTCGTCTTCCACAGTCATGTCTGATTGATTAAACAAAACTAAATATATATAGCTTGAAGTTCAACATTTTATCAAGTAAGAAAACCGCTGCTCTTTTTAAAACTATCGTTTATCAGTTAGTCTGCAATTGGATATCATCTTCAGCTTTCAAAACTGATTCACTAACAATAGGATAAAAAAGGCATTTATAACGCGCGTCGAAACCGAATCATATTTTGCAGCGCCTTCGTAAAAAGCACTAACGTTTCCCCAAAAACTGTATTCTCAAAACCGATACGGAGTATCAGGTTTGAAAGCATGAATAATTAGAACTACCAATCAAAACAGTTTATGCCTAGATGTACTCGGGATATGGATGGTTACCGATCAGTCATGCTTGAATTGGCGGTGGGTAGATCCAAACTGGGATTGTATATAAAGGCACTATTCTTTTCTTTTTTTCAATACTTCTACCACTAACCTTAATATATCCTATAACATTTATTTAATTCCGAGAATCAATCAATTCATCAGTCAAATAAACAATATGAGCACAAATTCAGAATTTCAATTAAAGTCAGGTTTAGCACAAATGCTAAAAAATGGTGTTATCATGGATGTGACTACAGCGGAAGAGGCCATTATTGCTGAAAGAGCAGGTGCTGTTGCCGTTATGGCATTGGAAAGAGTTCCATCAGATATAAGACGTGATGGTGGTGTTGCTAGAATGTCTGACCCTGAAATGATTAAAAAGATTATGAATTCAGTTTCAATCCCAGTTATGGCAAAGGTTAGAATTGGTCATTTTGTTGAAGCACAAATCTTAGAAGAACTTTCAGTTGATTATATTGATGAAAGTGAAGTTTTAAGTGTTGCTGATAGATTTGATCATATTAAAAAACATGATTTCAAAGTTCCTTTTGTTTGTGGTTCAAAAAATTTGGGTGAAACTTTAAGAAGAATTGAAGAAGGTGCTGCTATGATTAGAACTAAGGGTGAAGCAGGAACTGGTGATATCAGTGAAGCTATCTATCACATTAAAGTCCTTCAAAACGAAATTGATGAATTGTTATCAGTATTTGGTGACTTAAAGGAACCTACAAAAGAACTTGAAGAGTATGCTAAAAGTCTTAGAGTTAAACCAGAAACTGTTATGATGATTATAGAAAACAAGGGTAAATTACCTGTTGTTAATTTTGCAGCAGGTGGTGTTGCTACACCAGCTGACGCTGCAATGTGTATGCAATTAGGATGTGACGGTGTTTTCGTTGGTAGTGGTATTTTTAAGAGTGAAAACCCAGAAGCTGTTGCTAGATCCATCGTCAATGCGGTTAACAACTTCAAGGATAAAAAGGTTTTACTTGAAAACAGTACCGGCTTAGGTAAATGCATGTTCGGTATTAACGTTACTTCTTTGAAGGAATCCGAAAAACTTTCCAGTAGAGGTTGGTAAACACTTTGTTTACTCCAATATATATATATAAATTAGGTAATTCTGTAATGATAACTGCATCAATTGTTTACCGGAGTCACTTTAAGCAGGCCCAACCAGATCATGACTTCTTTTAAGAATCTAACATCAGTTTGACTCTTCCAGTTTGACTTCTTCAATTCAGTACAACCGGTTAGAAAACTAATCTAATCTGCTGAAAACTATAAAACTCTGAACCAATCTTCATGGTTCCCCATGTGAAAAGTTATAAAGATTAACAGGAGCCGATTTAGCTTGTTTGGTGCATTATCCAAATCTTTTCCTCCATTTCTACAGTGAAAAATTTCTTTTTTGGTCTCGATTCTAAAAATCACTAAAATTTTCATCTCTTTCTATCAACGATTTTTTTTTTGACCTTGCTACATAGGAAATTTAGGGGATTGCTTACAGCCCATCGTTATACTCCAACAATACACATATATAATGCTTAGACAAGTTTCTAGAAGGTCTGGGTTAAAATTCGTCAACCAACTTAGCCCGTTGACTAAATTTAGTTATCAAAATTTCAGTTCTTCAAGATTGCAGTTAGACGCAACAATTTTATCCGGTAAAGAATTAGCACAAAAAGTTAGATCCAATACATTTGATCAAATTTCCAAACAAAAATTAGAATTCCCAGAATTTCAACCAAAACTGACAATCATCCAAGTTGGTGATAGATCTGATTCTTCAACTTATGTTCGTATGAAATTAAAGGCTTCAAATGAATCTGGAATTGTTTCAAATGTTATTGAGTTACCTGAAGATGTTGATGAATTTTCTGTTATAAATTTAATTAACAAATTAAATGATGATACTACCGTTAATGCTATTTTAGTTCAATTACCATTACCAAAGCATTTAAACGAAGATAAAATTATAAATGAAGTTTCATCAGTTAAAGACGTTGACGGTTTTGATAGATACAATGTTGGTGAATTATCTAAAAAGAATGGTAACCCTCACTTTTTACCATGTACTCCAAATGGTTGTATTCAATTAATCAAAGAAACAGGTGTTGATTTAAAGGGTAAAAATGCTGTAGTTATCGGTCGTTCCGATATTACTGGTACTCCTGTTGCTGCATTGTTAAAGAAAGAAGACTGTACTGTTACAACTTGTCATACTAAGACTGAAAACCTTAAAGATATAGTGAAAAATGCAGATATTGTTGTTGCTGCATTGGGTCAACCAAATTTTGTCAAGGGTGATTGGATTAAAAAGGATGCAATTGTTATTGATGTTGGTATTAACTATATTCCAGATGCGACTAAGAAATCAGGTCAAAGAGTTGTCGGTGATGTTGATTTTGAATCTGTAAAAGAAAAGGCTAAATTTTTAACACCTGTTCCAGGTGGAGTTGGTCCAATGACTGTTGCAATGTTAGTTGATAACGTTTATAATGCTGCAATTAATCAATTCAAACAATTAAATAAACCTTTAGACATTAAACCATTAAAATTGAAATGTTTAGATCCAGTTCCATCTGATATTGATATTTCCAGAGCTCAAACTCCAAAATTAGTGACTGATGTTGCTAAAGAATTAGGTATTAAACACAAAGATTTTGAAAATTACGGTCATTACAAAGGTAAAGTTTCTTTAGATGTTTATGAAGATTTAAAAGAAAAGCGTGATAATGGTAACTATGTTTTAGTTGCAGGTATCACCCCAACTCCATTAGGTGAAGGTAAATCAACAACTACTATGGGTTTAGTTCAAGCATTAGGTGCACATTTAAATATTCCATCAATTGCTAATGTTAGACAACCTTCTATGGGTCCAACTTTTGGTGTTAAAGGTGGTGCTGCAGGTGGTGGTTATGCACAAGTTATTCCAATGGATGAATTTAATTTACATTTAACTGGTGATATCCACGCTATTAGTATTGCTAACAATTTATTAGCTGCTGCAATTGATACTAGAATGTTTCATGAATCAACTCAAAAGGATGAAGCTTTTTACAAGAGATTAGTCCCAAAGAAGAAAGGTGTAAGAAAGTTTACTCCTTCAATGTTAAAGAGATTACAAAAATTAGGTATTAATAAAACTGATCCAGATTCTTTAACGCCAGAAGAAATTAAGAAATTTGCTAAATTAAATATTAACCCAAATTCTATTAATATAAAGAGAGTTGTTGATGTTAACGATAGATTTTTAAGAGGTATTACTATTGGTCAAGCACCAACTGAAAAGGGTTTTGTTCGTGAAACTGGTTTTGATATTACTGTTGCATCTGAAGTTATGGCAATTTTAGCATTATCTAAAGATCTTAAAGATTTAAGAGAAAGAGTTGGTAAGATTGTTATTGGTTCTAATTTTGATGGTGAACCAATTACTGCTGAAGATGTTAGTTGTGCAGGTGCAATTACTGCATTATTAAAGGATACTATTAAACCAAATTTAATGCAAACTTTAGAAGGTACACCAGTTTTCGTTCATGCTGGTCCATTTGCTAATATTTCTATTGGTGCATCATCAGTTATTGCTGATAGAATTGCATTAAAATTAGTTGGTAAGCCAAAAAATGCAATAAATGCAGAATCATTTGAAAAAGGTTTTGTTGTTACTGAAGCAGGTTTTGATTTTACAATGGGTGGTGAAAGATTTTACAATATTAAATGTCGTTCAAGTGGTTTAAAACCAAATGTTGTTGTTTTAGTTGCGACAACAAGAGCATTAAAATTACATGGTGGTGCACCAGATGTTAAACCAGGTCAAACATTACCAGATGCATATATTACTGAAAATATTGAATTAGTTAGAAATGGTGCAAGTAGTAATTTACGTAAACAAATTGAAAATGCTACAAGTTATGGTGCTCCAGTTATTGTTGCAATTAATAAATTTGCAACTGATACTGATAAAGAAGTTGAATGTATTAGAGAAGAAGCTATTAAAGCAGGTGCATTTGATGCAGTTGAATCTGATCATTGGGCTAAAGGTGGTGCAGGTGCAGTTGAATTAGCAAAAGCAGTTGTTCGTGCTACTAAAGAAAAACCAGTTGATGAAACAACACCACCAAATTTCTTATATTCATTAGAAGGTTCATTAGAAGATAGATTACGTATTATTGCAACAAAGATGTATGGTGCAAAGGATATTGAATTATCTGAATTAGCAAAGAAACAAATTGCAGAATATGAAAGTCAAGGATTTGGTAAATTACCAGTTTGTATTGCAAAAACTCAATATTCATTATCTCATGATCCAACATTAAAAGGTGTTCCAACTGGTTTTACTTTCCCAATTAGAGAAGTTAGAATTAGTGCAGGTGCTGGATACTTATATGCTCTTGCTGCTAA
Source organism: Pichia sp. NRRL Y-12824 (assembly GCA_030560915.1). Lineage (NCBI taxonomy): Eukaryota > Fungi > Ascomycota > Pichiomycetes > Pichiales > Pichiaceae > Pichia > Pichia sp. NRRL Y-12824. The sequence continues at coordinate 50,136 of JAKTWG010000038.1, read as the reverse complement.
AATTATGACTATTCCAGGATTGAGTACTAATGCAGGTTTTATGAATGTCGAAGTAAATGAAGATGGTGAAATTGATGGTTTATTTTAAAGCAATTATACAAAAAATGTTTTTAAAATTTTTATTGATACGTTCGTTTTTTTTTTATGGTCATATATACTGTATATTTTTCTTTTAGAAAACACAAAATATTATTCTTATACAAAATGAAACGCCGTAATATGTGAAAATGAAATTATAAATGTTATATAAATTAAGCAGAGTTAATTTTATCGGATAGTTTAGCTTGTGCTATTAATGCTTCAGGTGCATCAAATTCATCTAAAAATAATTCAATAATTCTAATTTTATCCGGATTGTTAAACTTTTCACAGTTAAAAAGAGCATCCAATTCTTTACAACTTGAAACAGTTAAATTCTTATACTCAACCTTATCAGCAAATAAATCTAAAATGAGTTGATGGTTCCATGGTTGAATTTGATTATAAGATTCATGTGGACCATGAATTAATTTTTCAATTGTATAACCTCTATTATTTAAAATAAAGATATAAGGTTTCATATTCCATCTACAAGCATCAGAAATTGCTTGAACAGTTAATTGTAAAGAACCATCACCAATGAATAAAACTGTTCTTTTATCTGGGGCATTATTATATGTTTTAAAATCATCATTTGCAAAAGTTGCACCAATAGCTGCAGGTAATGAAAAACCAATTGAACCCCATAAAACTTGAGAGATTGCCTTTGTTTGATTTGGGAAATGGGTGGATAAAATACCAAAACTTGAAGTACCTGTTTCAGAGACAATGACATCACCTTGTTTTAAAAAATAAGAAAGTCTTTTCCATAAATAATCTTGAGTTAAAATTCCATCAGGACAAACTTTAGCAGATTCATAAGCATATTTGGATTTAGGTGGATCTAAGGTACTATTGAAAGATAATTTTAATTCTTTTATTTTACTTATCAATTTATTTAAAGCACTCTTCATTTGTAAATTTTCATAAGTTGCATTCTTGAATTTACAATATGTTGAATGAAATTCAACAACATTGTTAGTAGTATAAGAATAAGAGAATGAACCAGTATTAAAATCTGATAATAAACCACCCATGGAAAGAATACAATCAGTTGGTTCGACAATATCTTTAACATCTTGATGAGATAAAGCACCGACGTATAAACCATAGTATTCATTTGAATCTTCATTAAAAGAACTTTTACCCATTGGGGTAGTAAAAACAGGGAATTTAGTTAATTTTGCAAGTTCCATAACTTCAGAATCGACATCATGACGAGAAGCACAAGCATCAACAAGAATGATTGGATTTGAAGATTTTGAAATTAAATTCAAAATGTTTTCGACAAATTCATCTTCAGCAACAGAATTATTTGGAGGTAAAGCTAAATTTAGTTTTTTTTCAGATATAGTGGAAGCTGGAATCAAAGCATCAGAAAAATTACTTGGGAAACCTAAATAAACAGGACGTTTAGTAACAAGAGCAGTTTCAATTAAATCATTGATTAATTGAGGTGCGGTGTCTAAAGTATCAATGACTTTTAATTTGATACTAATTTTTTCGGACATTGCGGTGAAATCATCGAACCTTAAATCACCTAAAGTATGATGAAGTAATAATTTTTGTTTTTCAGCGGAAACAGAAGGCATACCGACAACATGAATTAATGGGATATGTTCAGCAAATGCACCGGCAACTGCATTGACAGCGGATAATTCACCGACACCGAAAGTAGTGATTAAACAAGCAAAACCATTAATTCTGGCATAACCGTCGGCTTCATAACCAGCGTTCAATTCATTGGCATTACCAACCCATTTCACGTCATTGACTTCTTTGATGTGATCTAACAATGCTAAATTGAAATCACCGGGAACACCGAAGATGGAATGGACACCTGCTTCCTTGATTTTTTCAAAAAGATAGGTACCTAAAGAGATTTGATCAGACATTGTGTTTAGTTATTGTATGTATAAGTATGGGGTGTGAAAATAAAGAAAAGTACAATTGTGCATACAGTTGAACGGAAGCTACAGACCACTACAGAGAAGACGGGGGCGAACGCTTTTAAGCCGGTTGCCAGCGAGTTGCCAGCCATCTGCCATCATCTGCCATCTGCCAGCCATCTGCCGGACAGGGATGGCAGAGAGCATCCGGAGCAGAAGTAACCACGCAATGACCGTTTGCGGAAAGAGTGGTCTTATCCTCGCGCTGCGCAAACAAAAAAACGGCGGCAGGTTCGTGACGTGCGCGGGATGTTTGCGACGGGCGCGGCGTCGTGGCGCGACAGGCGGCGTGTTGTGTTTGCGATGTGACTGGTAGCATGTTTCTGTTGCTGTTTCTGTCGGTGGCGTTGAAGGTGGCGTTGACGGTGGCGTTGACGGGGAGGGTCGGTCTTTTGTGCTTCCCATCCACTGCTGTCTCTTCTGCAAGCCGTGGGCTGCCGCCGTCTGTAGTGTTGTGTCTGCCAGCCATGTCCGACACCGATTACACTTCCGCCGACTTTGACCCCCGTTCTCTTCGTGTCGTTGATCTCAAACGCATTCTTTCCGAAAACGGTGTCTCCTGGTCTTCCCGACATCGCAAGGCCGAATTGGTCGAACTCTTTGTCTACGAGCTGATCCCGAAGCTCAAGAAACAGAAGCGACAACGGGAGAAGGAAACAACCAAGCAATTCTCACTTGTCCTTGTCGATACTCCTCCCGTAAAGACAAACAAACAACCTCCAAAGATTGAAGATGATCTTTCAATCGAAAAACAAGATGAATCTATAGATAAGAACGATGTTTTGTGGAAGGCACTGATTTCGCAAGGTCAGCCTAATTTTGAAAATACCCCAATAATATCTAATAAAAAAAGAAAATTTCAAGATATTACATCAAACGACGATACAACCTATTCTAATGCCTTAAAGAAAAGAATTAAACGAAAACGTGTTTTTTCAAAACCTAAGGAATTATCATCAAAAAAGATAAAACATAAGAAAGAATTAAGTAGTTTAATTGATAAATCAAATTTTAAAAGTTCAGATTTTTCTCATAGTACTCCAAATAGTAATTTATTTAATAGAAATAATGAAATTAAATTCGATTCTACCAATAAAAAAGAAAATGAAAGGGAAAAGATAAAAGAAGTTGTACCTAAACAAGAAAATGTATCTCAACCAATCCAATTATTGAATCAAAGTCATGAGACTATAATCAATCCTATTGCAAATAGTACACTTAACAATATAAGTTATTTACATGACGAAGGAGATGAAAACGATGGTCATAATTCAACAGTTGTTACTATTAAGGATGAACCAAAATCTCCACAACCAAATAATCTTAAAGTTGAACATTTGGTTTTAACTGGACCTACTAAAAATATTAAAAAAGAAGAATTTAGTAAAGAAGATATTGAAAATGACATTAAAGTTAAAATGGAACAATTAAATAGTTTGCAAAATGAAATCAGACATGATTTCAAATTAATTCAAACTTCATCAATTAATGATTCCTTTCAAACTACAACTGATGAAATTCAAGTAATTGATACATTACCTACAAATGGTTCGATATCATCATTACGAAATATAACATTTGATGATGACTCTGAATTCCTAACACAATTACAGAATGAATTTGAAATTGAAAATTCTAAAATTGAAATTGAATCAGAAAAAGTCTTGAATATGATCAATTCAAAAGAGAAATTTAAACAATACAAATATCAATTTATTAAAATTATAATCATTTGGTTAACTGTATTAATATTTTCTTTCTTATTTGCAATTTATAGACAAGAAAGAATTAAAATTGGATTTTGTGGTTGTGAAATTAGAAATGACTCAACATTTTTAAATATTTTTTTTAATTGGAACCTTCATTGTGTTAAATGTCCTGATCATTCAATTTGTCATCAAAATTCTCAACTTTCTTGTTTACCTGATTATACATTATCTGAACCTTTTTTTTGGTCATTTTGGGGTTTATTACCAACATTTGATAAATGTGTTTTAGATTCAACTAAAGTTAAAAAAATCAATAATATTGTTAAAAATGTGGTGAATTTACTTTCTAGAAGAAATGCGGATTTTAAATGTGGTAATGGCAATGATGAAGAAGTTGGATTAAATTGGGATCAAATAATTGAATTAATTGATCAAAAATTAATGATTGATTCGAATGATCAATATTATTCTTATTATTGGAATAAAGTTAAATTGATGTTGACAACTCGAACAGATTTAAAATTCATAGAATCAAATTCAACTAATACTCTGATTATAAGATCAACATCTTTATCCAAATTATCACTTAAATGCAGATTCAAAAAAATGATTATCACAATTCTGATAAAATACAAATTTTATCTTTTTAGTATATCATTTATTCTGACGATATTAGCCTATATTTTTTATCAAATCAATCAGATGCAAAAACGCAGTGAATACTTTCACAAAATAGTCAAGGAAATCATAAACAAGCTACAAAAACAATCTGTGGAATATCGTCAAAACGTTATTTCACAGACAACTGACGACAGAAAGCCATACATTGCGAAGATCCAGCTGAGAGACTACTACATACCCCAACTGCAAAAGCTGACCCAACCCAACCGTGCTCGTGTATGGAACAGGGTGGTGAAGAGAGTCGAAGCCAACAGCAACGTCCGAGTTGATGACCTGGAGGTAAATGGCGATATTATGCGTGTCTGGACGTGGTGCTCCGACATATAACGAGATTTCCACGCTGAGTCATTCTCGTTTCTTTTCTGTTTGGTGCGAGGATTATTTTTTGGGAACGTTGGTTGACGTTTTTTGTACCCACTGTGTAGAACTGTGTACTATTAACTGTATTATATTACACCCAACGGTTACTGTGCTTTGCAGAACTCATACACTCTTTTTTGAATCTGAACACCTCATACAAATAGAAAAATATGTCTACTTTTGGATCCATTTTCCGTGTTACCACTTATGGTGAATCACATTGTAAATCTGTCGGTTGTATAGTCGATGGTGTTCCACCAAACATGTCATTAACCGAAGCAGATATTCAACCACAATTAACCAGACGTCGTCCTGGTCAATCTAAACTTACTACTCCACGAAATGAAAAAGATCAAGTTGAAATTCAAAGTGGTACTGAATTTGGTAAATCTTTAGGTACCCCAATTGCAATGATTGTGAAAAATCAAGATCAAAGACCACATGATTATTCAGAAATGGATAAATATCCAAGACCTTCACATGCAGATTATACTTATCAAAAAAAATATGGAATTAAAGCATCAAGTGGTGGTGGACGTTCATCTGCAAGAGAAACTATTGGACGTGTTGCAGCTGGTGCAATTGCTGAAAAATTTTTAAAACAAATTAATGATGTTGAAATTATTGCATTTGTTTCATCAGTTGGAGAATGTTCTATTGATAGATCTTGTTTAAATCCTGAATTTATGGAATTATTACAAAATATTACAAGAGAACAAGTCGATGCAGCAGGTCCAATTAGATGTCCAATTCCTAATAAAGCAGCAGAAATGACAAAAATTGTCGAAACAGTTAGAGATCAACAAGATTCAATTGGTGGTGTCGTTACTTGTGTTATTAGAAATTGTCCAATTGGTTTAGGTGAACCTGCTTTTGATAAATTAGAAGCATTACTTGCACATGCAATGTTGTCAATTCCTGCATCTAAAGGTTTTGAAATAGGTTCAGGTTTTGAAGGTACTAAAATTCCAGGTTCTAAACATAATGATCCTTTTATTCAAAAAGGTGATAGATTAGGTACTACTACTAACAATTCTGGTGGTATTCAAGGTGGTATTTCAAATGGTGAAAATATTTATTTCTCAATTCCTTTTAAATCTCCAGCAACTATTTGTCAAGGTCAAAATACTTCAACTTATGATGGTGATGATGGTGTTTTAAATTCTAAAGGTAGACATGATCCTAACGTTGTTCCAAGAGCTATACCTATTGTTGAAGCTATGGCTGCTTTAGTATTAGCTGATGCATACTTAATTCAAAAATCCAGAGAATCTTCTTTTGGTACAGTTTATTAGATCCTTTTAATTACTCTAAATATATAAATTTTTACTATAATATTATTTAAAAAAGATTACACGTACAAATTACAAATATATAATACGGGTTATGCAAATGAATCATTAGCATGGTTTTGTTCATATTCATCACTTATAACTCGTTTTCGAATATCATTATCGCTTTGTTCACTACTTGAACTTAAACATCTAATTTTTTCATCAGATTCACTTTTGTTAATATTGTCTGGATTTACAACACGTAATTTTGAACGTCTTTTAGATCCAACTAAAACTTGAACTTCCATATTATTTAATTCTTCATTATTTATCGATCCAACATCTTCATTATCATATTCTAGTACTGTTGGTGGGATATTTGTTTGATTAACATAATATGCATCATTATTAGAATTTATTGATGAAATTGTAGATATCATTGATAATGGACGTCTTGGTGATCTACTAGGTGATCTACTTGGTGATGCATTTAATGATGAAGCATAACTTGATTGATCATATGATGTATTAGATTTATGTTTATTAATATTTTTCATATATTGATGTTGTGGAGAATTAGGAGGAGAAAGATTATATGCTTGTTTCATTGGAATAAATCCTAACGATTGAGAATGGAAAGTACTAACAGATGCATTTTCAGGAATATGATTAAGAGTAGAATTTGTCCGATTTGGGAATGTTAATAAAGTTGAATGTTTTGGAACTGAAGGTGCTACAGTTGATAATGTTGAGACATCTAAGTTATTTGTATATAAATCAGATTGAAATGGATTTTCATTAATTATACTTGAAGTATCAAAACTTTCATTTGGATCCATTTTTTCCATACCAGTATTGTTTAATTTTTCATTTGATGAACTTTTAGCTGTTATAAACGTAGCAATTGATGATTGTGTTGAATTTTTTCTTGATAATGATGATATAATATTTGATGCGATTGATAATGATCTTATTAAAGAATTTGAATGCTTTTTTAAATTTGGTTTAGCCAATTTAAATAAATATTTTTGTTGTTCATATTCTCTTCTCTTTTTTCTCCATGAATCAATAGATAAATTATCACCATCATCATAATCATTGATTTTTATATCAAAATCATCGTAAGTACTTCCATTCGATTTATATTCAGAATCACTTGATGAAAACGTTAAACTTGAATTTTGCTTATGTTGATGTTCATAAAAATCTACAACATCTTTAATTTCTTTATCATGAAGTTCTTCTTCCTTTTTTGTCTTGTATCTTTTGTACAACCAAAACAAAAAAACCACCATAATTATGATTACTAAAATTGGAACAATAACCGATAATGCGATGATGGTGCTCTTACTTGTGTGAATTGTCGTTTTTTCTGTTGTTATTAGGTTGTTTAAAAATGTGTAATCAATATTAAAAATGTATTCTAAAGTTGTGGCATTATAAAGTTGAACAACAAACTGAGGCTCTTCATCTCTTTTATCAAATTGGTTTGAAGATCTAATAGTAAATAATAAATCATAAATGATACCAGCAGCTGAAATGGAATCTATTGAAAATTCTGCATTTTGTAATGAATTATTTTTATTTGCAACTAACATTTTATTTGAGACATCATTCCATTTCCAAACATTTGAAGAAACATTTAATGATGCAATTTGTGGTAATGCATTATTATTTTGTAAATCTTTTCCACCTATCATAAGTACAGATGAAACTTCAAAAGTAGTCAAAGTTTCATTCATAAGATATTGGTTTGTATGATAAAAAACAGGTAAAACTAAAGAACCAATTCTAGGTTGTATTCCTCTTGAAGTAGATGAAGTACAAGGTCGTTCTGCCCAACTGTTATATTGCCAAACGGGAATTTGCATTATATCAACTAAAGCATTGTTTAAAGAAATACCTCCAAACATTGCCTGTGTATTTGTATTTATTTGCAGAGTTGTGGACTTATAAAATGGAGCTGGTTGAATTCTTGATGATGCATCAGTGGTTATCCAAGTTGTTAAATCTAATCTTAACATTTCTTCACTTACAACGGTTTTATTTTGTAAACCTGAAAAAATGTAAATGCCAGTTGGATCAGAATCTGTGTATAAATAATTAGAATCATTATAATGTATAATATCATTTTTTAAATAGACTTGTTTCCATAAATTAGAAAATGAATCATATTCACTAATTGTAGTGGTTCCATTGTTTGAAGAACAAAAGGAATAGAGAGTAGAATTAGCAATTACAATTTTGCAAAGATCATCTGATGGAGAAGTAATTGTAGAATTTGAAATGTTTTCACCGGAGGTGAAATTAGAGTTGAAAGGTATTTTAAAAACTTTGTTAAAAGATGGACCGTTTATTTGAATATCATTCAAATCATGATTATGAAGATGTATGTAAAGAATTCGGTTATTGTAATCATACAACGTATCCTGTGATAATAAAGAGTTTGTTTTCTGTATAAAGAACGTCAATAGAGAAAGCAGAAACAACAGCATATGCTGTAACTGCATGTTGGTGACCGTAGTTATTATTATTAAACAAAAGATTACAAGAGAAAAACAATAAAAAAAAAGAAAATAGTAAAATTATCCAATCGCCAAAAATCGGAAGATTAAACCAGTACATGATCGACGACAGTACAGCAGATCATTTAAAGAGAAGGAAAAGTGGAGAAATTATTAGTATGCAGAGGAGGTTATCCAAGATCTCACGTTTGTCCCAACAGGATGAAAATCATTAGCTGGAAAAAAAAAACTATAATTACCAAATCGGGTAAATTGCAGTTGTTGACGTTTTCCTTTAACGGGTAAGTGTTAAATCGTGCCTTTATCACGTGATAAGCACGTGATTGAATTGGATTTTTCTGTTTTTCTTTTTTTTCTTTTTTTCCTTTTTTTCCTTTTTTTTCTATTGTGCCCAAAATAGAACACAGCGAAAACAATAAAAAGAGAAATGGAATTAGGCTTAGATGGATTTGGAACACCGATTGTATACTGGAGTGTCCGAGATAGCTGGAAGTGAGCTCTGAAGATATATCTCGGCACTGATGGGCAAAATGAAGATGCATCCATGGTCTTACAAGCAATTGATACTTTTATTGGTATTAATTTGCGGTTTGGTGGTGTCTTTTCTGCTATATTTACTCACCACTGATCTTGACAGTATACTGAAATTTGAGAATGTTAGAGTGAAAAATCATCCAATTGATTATCAAGTAAAAGATGATGATATTGATATTTACATGAAACCTGATGAATTTAAAAAGGTGGATGTTGAAATTATCAATGACGCTACTTTCTTTACATTATGTCGAAATTCGGACTTAAAGGGAATAAAGGAAAGTATTCTTACATTGGAACAACGATTCAATCACAAGTATCATTATCCATGGGTTTTCGCCAACGATTCACCATTTACTGAAGAATTCAAGAAGGAAATTTCTAGTTCTGTTAGTGGAGATGCTATTTTTACTACAATTCCAAAGGAGTATTGGGATGTTCCAGATGATATTGATCAATTATTACTAAAATCTCAATTAGAATCATTGAAAACAAAAAAGGTTTTATATGGTGGTCAACTTTCCTACAGACAAATGTGTCGTTTCAATTCAGGATTTTTTTACAAATTGAATGCATTATCTAAATATAATTGGTATTGGAGAATTGAACCTGATGTTAAATTTACTTGTAATATTAATAACGATTTATTTAGAGTTATGGTGGAAGAGGATAAAACTTATGGATTTTCTTTAGCCATGTCTGAAGATAAAAGAACTATTCGAAAATTATGGAAAGAAAGTCGAAGTTATTTCGAGAATTTGGATTCTTGGAAAAGTAAAATTAATGATTATGAACATTATGAAAAGTTTGATAATGATGATATGTCTTTAGCATTTATTGAGCAAAATGCAGATAACAATGAACTTATTCGTGGTGAATTCAACTTGTGTCATTATTGGACCAATTTTGAAATTGCCAATTTGAATTTTTTTAGGGGGGAAATCTACGAAGGCTATTTCCAAAAGCTTGAAAAGACTGGTAATTTCTTTTATGAAAGATGGGGTGATGCACCTGTTCATACGATTGCTGTCAGCTACATGCTCCCTCATAGCAAGATCAAATACTTTGATAATACGGGTTACTATCATCAAGACATTGGAAACTGTCCAAGACAAAGAGGCATTCACCGAGATTTACAATGCTCGTGTTCTCGATACAACGAATTCAGCTGGAAAGTCTGGTCCTGTGTACCAAGATGGTTTAAAGCGTTCCGTGAAGACCCGCCCGAAGACGTCCACTACCGCCTGTGAAAACAGGAACGCCGTAAGGAAATATATACCCTGTGCACTGTATAGTTCGTGTCTCCCTTAGATCTAACAAGAGACGGATAGCACTCCGAGAGCCGAGCGGATATTCTCGTTTTGACAGTGCTCAGCTCGCAGAGCGGGTGGAGAGACAGTGCACGCCGAGAGGCTGGGGGGCTGGTTATGAGCCTGCGTCCGGTGTGCTTGTTCTTCTGTAGCTGGTTGCTGGTTGCCGGCGATGGGGGGCCTTTCCAGGGTGGGAAGCAGCACGTCAGTACATCCGATGGCTAGGTCTGGTAAGAGTCAGCAAGAAAAGAGACTGTTGGAGCTTCTTAACGCCTCCGTCAACAGAAACAAGTGTGGTGAATGCAAAGCACCTGACCCAACATGGGCGTCATGGAATTTGGGTTTGTTCTTATGTGGAAGATGTGCTAGTGCTCATCGTTCTTTGGGTTCTGACATATCAAGAGTTAAGTCTTTGTCGATGGAAAATTGGTCAAATCATGAACTGTCCGTTTTGGCAAAAATCGGTAATAAGCGTAATAATCAATTCTGGAATGAAAAGCAAATTCCTTTCCTATTTGACCCAGATGACAAGGATTCTTTAGTAATGTGGTTAAGAGAAAAATATACTGGTAAATTTAGATATGGTGCGCTTACCGATAGTGATTATAACTTAGATGATGAATGGGCTGATAGAACTGATGATTATGGATTTGATAAACGTTCAAGAAACGGTAGTACTAGTAGTATGGGAAGTCGAATGTCAAGTGCTTTAGGTTTAAATTACGTTGGGCAAACTCGTCTTAAAGAAAATCAAAGAAGTACAAATGGTGGTAGTAATAGCGCAGATGGTTATATGAATAATAGTTATGGTAATGATGATCGTAGTACGATGACAAGATCAATGAGAAGAGGTTTGGAAAGAAACAACAATTCAAGAAATTATAATGATGATAATTATGATGATACTTCTTATAATGATTCATTTAGCAAAAGATCTAGTTCAAGATATTCATCAAATGCTTCAAGTGCAGGTTCTTTAAGACCAATGAAATTAACTTATAGAAGACCAACTAATGGTGAATATAGAAAATATGGTGATCAAAGTAGAAAGATGAAGTTCGATATGGGATATGAACATGAAGATTTGAATGTTGAAGCATTGGTGTTGACTCATGGTGATGTTAATCGGGCAATTGAATTAATTAAACAAAGTGGAGAAAAATCAGCTAATCATTCTAGTGAACGTCTACCATCATCTATTAGTAGGAACAATAGTTCAAATGCAACACCTTCATTACCTGTGCGTAAAGAAAATACCGGTGCAATTTTTGATTCATCAAAAGCAGGTGGATTTAATTGGCTTGATGATGCAATTCCAGCTTCTAATACAAATACGATCAATTCTACTCCTGTAAATGATAATCAAATTTATCAATATGTTGATCCAACTAGTGGTGCTGTGTATTACATTGATTCTAATGGACAGCAGTATATTGATCCTAATCAACAACAGCAACAACAAGCACAAATGATGAATCCATTCCAATTACAACAGCAACAAGAACAGCAACAACAGCAATTACAGAATTCAATGGTTGCTGGATTTTCACAACAAACTATGCCAACAGGAGTTAATAGTCAGCAAGGAGAATTGTCATTAAATCAACTTGCACAACAACAACAGATGATGCAACAACAACTAATGTTTCAACAAGCACAAGCACATGCGCAAGGACAACAACAACAACAACAGCAACAGCAACAGCAACCTAATTACTTTACCGGGTTTTAATTGGTAAGTACACGTGTTTATAGTAAAGAATTATTCTTATCTTATAATTAGGTTTTAGTTATAAATATCTAATCTATACTCTACTTATATTTTTAAATATCTAGTTTTTTTCTATCTCCATATATGATTTTAAATTTAAAGAATGGGAAAACGCCCCCCTTTTTTTCGATAATAATTAAATCACTTCCTGTCTATAAAATTCTCTTTGCCAAAAATAAATAGCATCAAAAACAACGGTCCCCAACGATCCTAATAAATAAGGCATCTCTTTGACCATAAATTGAGTGTATGTTAAACCGTCTGGTATTTTGGATAATAAAATGGATAATGCGTAAGTTAAATTTGCCAGTAATGCAAAAGTGAAAAGTAATGGGGAAATCCCTTCAACTGATTTCCTTACATAGTTTTGGTATAACTGTGGTAATCTTGAACAACAATAAACCAAAGTGCAAAACCATGCAAAGCACAAACCAACAAATTCTGGAGAATTATTTGTGTTTGTAACAACAGAAATAGTTGTTGTTGTTGTTACTCTCGATAAGGGAATAGCTGTAGCTGGGGATATTGACAGTAAAGCTGTTGTAGTTGTTATGATCTGGTTTTTCAAAAGCGATGGGGTAAAGGAAGACGTTTGTGGCAAGAAAGATTGTATGGATGAATAACCAGTTTCATCTTCAGAGACTAGTTCGACCGCAGATTCGTTCAACGCCACATCTGACAATCTGTGTTTTTTTAACTGGCTATTCTTGTTGTTGTAGTAGAAGTATTGGAAGTTTAAGATGATGTCGTTGAAGACGAAATAGCACGATAGATACGTTTGAAAGGGAAGCTGGTTAGTCAAAAGACAGCCGATCAGGTTGCATGAGTCACCGAGAAGCCACAATAAAAGCAAGTACGGAGAAAGGCCGTCAACCGATTTTGTGGTGTAGTTGTGCCACTGCTGGGGGATAAGCGCCACGACCCAGCACAGGGTGGACGTCGTGGCCATGGCGGAGTAGATGGCGGTCATTGTGTGGCGGACAGGCTGCGTGAACAGCGGGAAGCAGAGAGAGAAACAGCAGAAACAGCAGAAACAGCAGAAACAGCAGAAACAGCAGAGAAAGAAAACCTTATCAAGCAACACACTATTCCCTTATCGCAGAGTCACACCCCTTCGCTGCTTTCTGTTTCTCTCCTTCTCTCCTGTCTCTCCTTCCGCTCTGCCCGCTCTGCCCGGTGGCGACGGCAAGGTTGTTGTTCTTCTCTGGAGGCGTGTTTCTCTCAACCGGAGGGCCGTCTGAAGGCCGTCTGAAGGCGTTCGGAGCACGTATCGGCTCCATCTTCAACGCTACATGCACCATGTCGTCGTCCACCAACCCCGTGTTGGCCTCCACGGCCTCCGAGACCGGCAAGATCATCTCTCATTTCAAGTTCGGAATGGAAATCGGGAGAGGCTCATTTGCAAATGTCTACAAGGGAATCGATTTAAACAACAACAAAACTGTTGCTATCAAATCCGTCTTTAGGAGCCGTTTGAAAAACCAGAAGTTGATTACAAACCTTGAAATTGAAATCAAAATATTAAGAAACTTAAAAAATCCTCATATTGTCTCATTATTAGATTGTGTTAAAACTGACAGCCATTTCCATCTAATTATGGATTATTGTTCATTAGGTGATTTGTCTTACTTTATTCGGAAAAGATCTCAATTGGCAGATTATCATCCTATTATTAAAACTGTATTGGAAAAATATCCATCTCCTCCAAATTCCGATGGTTTGAATCAAATATTAGTAATTAATTTTATTAAACAATTATCTTCCGCTTTGAAGTTTTTAAGATCACAAAATTTAATTCATAGAGATATCAAACCTCAAAACTTATTATTATGTACACCGGCACATTCAAAAGATGAATTTCTTGAAAATAACTATTCAGGATTTTGGGAATTACCAATTTTAAAAGTTGCAGATTTTGGATTTGCTAGATATTTACCTTCAACTTCAATGGCTGAAACTTTATGTGGATCTCCTCTTTATATGGCTCCTGAAATTTTAAGATATGAAAAATATAATGCAAAGGCAGATTTATGGTCAGTTGGCGCTGTTATTTATGAAATGACTGTAGGTAAACCTCCTTTTAGAGCTTCTAATCATATTGAATTATTGAAAAAAATTGAAAAGGCAAATGATGAAATTAGTTTCCCTAATGATATAGAAATTTCACAAGATTTAATTAGATTGGTTTGTAATTTATTAAAGGCAAATCCAATTGATAGAATGGGTTTTAATGAATTTTTTAATGATCCAATAATAATATCAAAAGAAAATTTAATTGAATCAATGAATGAATCAATTTCTTATTCTTTTGCAAATGAAGAAATGTATGTTAGTGAATTTTTAGTTGGGAAAGATGGTAATATTAATAATAATTTTAAAAATGAAAAAAATGTGAAAAATATTAAAAATCATGAAAAAAATAATTTACAATATGAAAATAATGTTACAAAACCATTAAATAAATTGGTCATTGCTGAAGAAGATGAGGAAGAAGATGAAGATGAGGCGGATGAATTTGATAAAAATAAAACATTAAAGGCAAATGATTTGTCAAACTTAAAATCACATACCTCTAAAGGTATTGTAACTAAACAAACTGTTGAGAATAATTACAAGCCAAATAATAATGAAAAATCAGCAGAGATTTTATTACAACAACAACAACAACATAAGGTAATAATGGACAATAAGACATTAATTCCACAATCAAAATCAAATAAATATAAAAATAAAAATATAAACATAAACACAGCTACAACATCTAACAATTCTAATACAAAAATAAAAAAGAATGATTTGGTTGTTGAAAAAGATTATGTTGTTGTTGAGAAGAGAAATGTTGAAATAAACTCATTTGCTGATGAAATTAGTAAAGCTTCTAAACCGATGGAAAGACGTCAATCATTATCTAATCAAAGAAAATATTCAATGTCTGTTAGTCCAACAAGTGCATTAAAAGAAGTTCTTGATTATACTTCTGAAAAATTATTTGGTGCAACAAATACACCAACATCTAATACACCTCAACCTGAAATTGTGAATGATAATTCTAAAAACTTAGATGTTAATAAAGTTGAAGTTAATAATAATAATAATAATACTAATAATGTTAATAATGGTGATAATGAATATAAGAAATTGATTAGCATTACTAATAAGAAAGTTAAGGAAGGTATTACTAATGAAGATGATGATGATAAACTGGTTTATAAAATTGAAAGATTAGCAATGATGGCACATGCAATTGGTATTTATGCATTAGTTAAATTTAATCAAGTTATTCCTTTACCTCCATCAAGTAATAATGGTACAAATAATATAATTGATCCATATAATTACAGAGATGATCATTATAAAGGGGAAAGTGATGAATTGGTTAATGAATCTAATCGTCATTATCATATAATCTATAAAAAATTATGCCAAGAAGGATTGGTATTATACTTAAAAACATTATCCTTATTAAGTGAAGCAATCAAAATATCTAGTGATTGGTGGTTAAATAATAAGTTTAAAAGTAATATAACTCCAAAGATTGGAGATTTGATTCAATGGATTAGAAATAAATTTAATGAATCATTAGAAAAGGCAGAATATTTGAAATTACGTATTAATAGATTTGAAGAAGAAAGTGAAGTTGTTGACGAACATGAAGAAGAGTTTGTTTGTGAGAAGATAGTCTTTGATAGAGCTATTGAAATTAGTAAAGAGACAGCTATTAAAGAATTAAAATATTCCAATAATGGTACTTCTACGAATGATAGGAATATTAATATTGGAGAGCTTAAAAAATGTGAAGTATCATATTCACTATCAGTTTGGATGTTGGAATCATTAATTTATAAATTGAATGATGATGAAGGCTTAGAGAGTGAAGATGAGAAGATTGTTGAAAATTTTATTAATAGTATTGGTACAAGGTTGTTAATACTAAAGGGGAAAATTGATAATCTATGAGTTAAATTTGAGGGCTAAAGCTTATATACCTTTATGCTTGCCAGGGTTTTTTTTTCTTAAGGGTATGGGGCGAATATAATAGAGACACGAGATTATTGAGCGAGTTTTATTTTGTTTTTTTTTTGTTTAGAACTGGAAATTGGATATTGATTATACATTTTTGAAAGTGGGTACGTTTTTATTTTTCTGTTTGGGTATAATAAATAAATTTAATTAATTAAATATTTAATTTAAATGAATAAACATTTTTTGTTGAAGAAGTTACCGAGTAAAGCGTGTAGAGTGCATGTGCCACGGATATTTTTATCCGCTGGGTGGACTATATATTGCAATTATATTGTATTAGAGCGGTAAATTAGAAACGGAAAGCGCCTGATTGGTTTAAGAAACGTGGCCAGCGGTCTTTCAAAGAGTGGAGATCGTGCAGTGATAATACCGTTTTAGCAAACACGGCCACACTCCGGGGTTGAAGATAAGATGTGAACAATAGCGAAGCAACAGTCGGAGAGGGGCCAGCACGTGCGTGCTATGCGGCGCAAATCCGTGCAACGTCGGCAATTGGGTTTGGTGGATGTTCAACATGTGTGTGTATAGCAGAGAATGGTGTACCATATGGTCAGAACACTAATTGGTTTTCGTACCCCCACGTTGGACAAGTAAAGGAAGAATCGATGAAAAGTTAAGAACCGGAAACTGGCAAGGAAAATAGTTGGGAAGGTTATTTAAAGGACAATTTTTCCGTTTCGTTAGATACTAGTAAAAATAAAGAAGAATCTTTGTATTTATTTTTGTTTTCCTTAATAAGCAGACAACTCAAAACCAACGCTAAACGTAAATACTTTAAAATGAAATTATCCACTCTTTCAATTATTGCTACATCTTTTATTGGTTATGCACACGCTGCAGATGAAACCAGTAAGCCAGTTTTAAGAACTTATTCAAAAATTTCACCATCAGCATCAGAAATTGCAAAAGCTGCAGAAAATGCAACCAGTTTACAATGGACTTCTGAAGTTAAAGGTAAAAATTATGATAGATTTGTTGTTATTTGGTTAGAAAATACCGATTTTGATCAAGCTGCTGAACAACCAGATCTGGCTTGGATTGCTTCCCAAGGTGTTACTTTGACAAATTATTGGGCTTTAACTCATCCTTCTGAACCAAATTATATGGCATCTGTTGGTGGTGATTATTTCGCTTTAGATGATGATAGATTTATTGCACTTCCAAAAAATGTTTCAACTTTAGCTGATTTATTAGATGATAAAGGAATTTCTTTTGGTTCATATCAAGAACATTTACCATATACAGGATTTCAAGGTTTTAATTATTCAAATCAAGAAACCTTCGCTAATGATTATGTTAGAAAGCATAATCCATTTATTTTATATGATTCATATACTTCTAATTCAACTAGATTACAAGTTATGAAGAATTTTACAGAATTTCAAAAAGATCTTGAAGATGAAAAATTACCACAGTATGTTATAATTACTCCAAATATGACTAATGATGCACATGATACAAATATCAAATTTGCAGGTAAATGGACAAGAGATTTTGTTACTCCATTATTACAAAATGAATATTTTATGAAAGATACTTTACTTTTAATTACTTTTGATGAAAATGAAACATATGGTCAACAAAATACTGTTTTTTCTATATTATTAGGTGGTGCAATCTCTGATGATTTAAAAGGTACAACTGATGGTACTTTTTATGATCATTATTCTCAAATTGCATCTGCTGAAGTTAACTGGGATTTATATAATTTAGGTAGAAATGATGCTACTGCAAATATTTGGAAATCATTAGCTGATGCTGAAAATATTACAAACAAAGAAGTTGATACTAGATACCTAGTTAATAACCATACTTACATGGGTTATTTAAAAGATGATCAAATTGCACTCCCAGCTCCAAATGTTGATGCTACAAATATTGCAGGTAAAGGTGTTTTACCAGCTATTTCCTCTGTTTGGGCCAATGAATACAAAAAGCAAGTTTCAGAAAGCTATTTTACTTCTACTACCACCTTGGTTACTTTTGACGGTACCTTGACTAACGCTGCATCCGTGTACGAAAGCGGTATTACCCAAACGTCATCTGCTTCTGCTTCTGCTTCTGCTTCCGCTGCTACATCTGCCTCTGCCTCCGGCTCTGGCTCCGCCTCCGCCTCCGCTGCATCGTCCTCTTCCACGTCAGCATCTCACGCAGGTGCAGCCGGTGTCGTTCCAGCAGCAGGCATCTCCGCCGCTGCCGCAATGGCTCTTGCTTTGCTGATGTAGACACCTCCCGACTCTCCCGTGTACAACTGTGTAACTCTTAATACTAGCCTCCAACTCGCCCAGCTCGCCCAACAAAGAAACGAGAAAATTTAGCGCGGCACAGCCCGGCCGTTAGATTTTATTGCTTTTTTCGTTTCACTTTCACGTGGATTGGTTTATGGGCTCTTTTGTGCTTTCTTTCTTTCTTTCTTTCTTTTCCTTCTTGTCCTTTCTTTGCTTCCTTGTCCTTGTCTTCGTATTGTCCTCTCTGCAACCGCTTCGTCGCTGCTTCCTCCCATGGCCAGGGCCAGATCCACCGTCATGTCGTCCTTCTCCACTACCTCCGCTTTCTTTTCAAAATCCTCAGATTTCTCCTCCTCAACTAAAACCTACACAGAAGAAGACTTGATTCTAGAATTGCAGGACCAGGAGTACGACAACGACTTTGGTCATACTTTGACAAACGTTCATTCCTTAAACGATAAAAAATCAACTCCAACTCACATTCATTTACACGCTTATGGTAATAAAAACGGCTCAAAACCACACAGAAGTTTAGTCTCTTATCATGAGTTACCTCATTGGCAAAAGGATAACGATTTCATTCTTTACGGTTATGTTAGTGAAACAAACTGTATCTGGCATTGTTTAGACACGTTGTTCTTTTTCAATAATGAATCACTGAATATTTTCACTCATTTATTACCAGGTACAATTCTCCCTTTATTCATGACAATTTTCATTCCTTATTTATTAGTTCACGAAAATTTTATTTCTTATATACCACCATGGTTAGTCCATTTACCTAAATTTTCCAACACTGATCAAACAGATTATAACATCTTTCTCTTATTTTTCGTCGGCTTTATGGTTTGTCTTTCTTGTTCCGCAACTTTCCATATGCTGAAAGTTCATTCTCATCATATAGCCTCTATGGGTTCTCGTTTAGACTATGCAGGAATTTTATTATTAATCGCATCTTCCTTAATCGGTATTATTCATTATTCATTTATTGACCATCCAAACTTGAAGAATATTTTTATTACAATCACTTCTATCATCGGTATTGTTTCTTTGTTTATTACTTGGCATCCTGCTTTCCGTTCTCCTCAATGGAGATCTGTTAGAACTTCAACTTTTATTATTTTCGCATTTTCTGGTTTAATTCCAATTTGCTATGGTTTTATCGCTTTCGATTGGAAAATTGCAGTAAATAGAGCAGGTTTAAAATACGTCGGTTATGAAGCTCTTTCTTATTTATTAGGTGCTTTCATTTATGCATTTAGAATGCCTGAAAGATTATCCCCTGGTACTTTCGACATGATTGGTAATAGTCATCAAATCTTTCATTGTTTAGTTGTTCTTGGCGCCTACTGGCATTTTCGTGCTTTAGTTCATGCTTATATTGTTGCTAAATCCATTACTTTAGCTGGCCAATTATTATAATTGTGCATTATTATTACATCTACATTTCATTTCAACTAACGCTAGTCGTGTTTCAAATTTTATTTTCTTCTTCTTCACTTTTATAAAACATCTTTTTATTCACTTTTTTTCTGGGATTTTTTCATTTATTCGTTTATTCATTTATTTATTTATTTATTTTCCTTTTATTTATACATTTATTTTTACAAAATAGACATTTATGCATCTTTAGTAAATGAAAACTCTACGTTCTTGTTTCCTACACCATCTTAAAATTTTTATACTATAATCAATCATTTTATTTTCATTAATCTTTTCACCTTTACCAATAATAAATATCTCATAATCTCCAATTTTACATCCAAATCCAACAATTTTTTCGTTGTTTTTCTCATTATTCCATGTTTCATAAGCTATATTATTTCGGAAATTATTATTAAATTCATCATTCTCTTCAATAATATTTTGATCTAAATTCTTATTGATTAAATCATCATCATAAATACTGAAATCACTTGTAATAACTTGAATTCTACGTCGCAAATATTTATAAATATTAAGTAAATTTCTTTTAATATGTTTTTCTTTAATATTAAATTTCATTGATTCTGGGAAAATACATTGAACTAATCTTTTGTTTTTAATAGTGAAATGAATTATTTCCTCATTATTTAAATATGTTATATGATCATTGTCAATCTCTGGATTAAAAGATAATGAATTCATTAATGATGAAAATGTTAATCTTCGAGATTGTGTTGATTGATTTGCTAAGGTATTAATTAGTTGTTTGTCAATTATCTTATCAACTACAATCCTACCATTTCCAACTAAACTATTCCAAATATCCTTATAAATCTTCTTATCAAATAAAATCTCTTTAGATATAGAATTTGAAATTTTCCTTAATTCATTAAATGAGTCTTTATATGGAGACATTAAAATAATACCAATTTTAGTTGAATCTTCATCAGTATTAATAGCTTTATTTGAAATATCATGTAATTTGAAAAGTCTCTCATCATTAAGTTGATGAAATTGAATTAAAGTATATAAATGACCATTTGAATTAAATTTCGGTAAACAAATAGGTACCCAAAAAGTTTCATTTGTAATAAATTTCAATTCATCTCCATTTGCAAGATCTTTTGATTTAAACGTGTTTGTATTATAAATCATTTCAAATAAAATCATTAAATCAGATGTATGTAAAGTATGTCTTCTTGGTCGTACGATACTAAGTAATTTTTCATTAGGTCCAATTATTAATCCATATAATAAATCTTGTGATTTTAAATTAATTAATTTTCGTTCAAGTCTTAATCTAATTGCTGAATGCATTCTTAAACATTGTAATCCACCTAAAACTTGAGAAATATTCAAATTATTACTTAAATCTTCACATATTGAATCTAATGTTAAAATATCCGTTTGTCCTAATAAAGTTCTTAAATCAAAATTTTCATATTTATTAAAAATCTTATCAATATAGGGTTTAGATAATGCAGATATAATAAAACTATAAATAAAATCTAATTGTTGTTCGAGCTCTATATGCGTTGATTGATCAGATCGTATTATAGTCATCAATATTATTGGTGATTTATCTAAAAATACAAACTTAATAGGAATTCCAGTTTTGTCATCTATTGATTCAATAATTTTGATAGTTTCACCTTCATCAGTTGATGAATATTTGAAAAATGAGACAATTGTTTGAATAAGTCCAGAATATACTACAAATAATCCATAGGATCCATGCATTGAATATATTGGTTTCCCCGCTAATGACAAAATAAAAAAATGTTGTTTGTTATGGAAAAAATCACTCAAATCATCATTGTCATCTGATTTCTCTAATTTTTGTTCAAATTCATATGGAAATCCAATAGTTTCGTCAATTATAGTCTCTGATATGACGTCAGAATCATCTAGTAAATGGTTTCTTGATGTATCTAACAAAGTCGAAAATGTATCATCCGCTGGATTTATACTCATTATATCATTATCATCAATTTTTGAAGGTGTTTTGAAACTAGCATTTTCTAGACTTACACCATTTGTGGGCATTGTTCTAAGTTCATTAAACATTATACCTGTATTTTTTTTAATAGAAGATAAATCATTTGTTGGCTGTGTATTGTTTGAAAGACTTACAATTGATGTCGTTTTGTGTAATTGTGGTTGATATTTTGGTGGAATATCATGATTATTATCAGTATCAGAATTATCATCACTTGATATATTGGTTGCAAAATAGTCATCTTGAAACTCCAACGGGCTTGAGCCCAATATATCATCCATCTTCAATTGAGGTTGGAGTTGGTTTTTATTGTTCAAAAAAGGTAAGTCAAAAAAAAAGTAAAGGTAAGAATAAGAAAAAGAATAAGAAAAAGGTAACATGAAAATTACATGCACGTAAATTATCACTGCGCCCTTTCTGAATATTTGATCTTTTGATATCAATAATCTAGTCATCGCTTTTCATGAACCTGTCCAAAGGAAATTGAACTTTCCACAGTTAAGCGGTAAAAACATGTCGTTAAGGCATAAGAAGTCTTCAGCTTCTCTTTCACGACAAAGCATCAATTCAAATGGCGACCATAAATCAACTAATAGTATTATTAAAGGAATAGGAGAAAAAAATCAAAATTTAGATAATAAAATTGAAAAACAATTTAAAAGAATGTCCACTATCTTTCACAAATTAAAGCCCGATGATAGCATAGGCCACTCTAATATTTTGAGACATAATAATAATAGTTTAAGTACACAATCAAACAGTCCAATTGAGATTCCATTACCTCAATCTTTAAATAACAACAGTTTTTATTCATTAAGAAATAATTCTAGTGGTACATTAATAAGTAAGCATCCAAGTTTAGATGGAAACATTGGATCCAATATTAACTATGTTGAATTCAATAATGTTAGAAATGGGTCAGGATATTATGAAAGTTCTGATTCTATTACATCACCTAGTTCTGCGAGCTTTATTGATAAAACTAAGGAGACTAAACTAGGACGATTTTTTTCCAAAACAGGACAAAAAGTTAAAAATTTTTCAGATATTAATAATGAATCAACTAACCTCGGGCTTGGGTTACATGGTCATGGTCATGGTCATGGACATGGTCATCATGGGTTTGGTGATTTTGGTATACAAAACAAAGATTCAAAATCTCCTATTAGTAGAATGTTTAGCAAGAGTAATGGAGAGCCAAAAATTTCATTTGGAGAGAAGTTAAAATTATTAAATTCTACCAAATATAAGAATTATCATTATCATAATTTATTAAGAAATAAGAAAGAATCATTAAAAAATGGTATAAAGCTAGGATCTAAAGGTAATGATTTAATAATTAATGGACAAAACTATAGTAATAATATTGCGGGATCATCATATGCCTTGAATGATGTTAACTATGTTGAGATTGAGATGATGATATCTAACGAGCTTTTAAACTTTGAACAATGTGATCAATATTGTACATTTTTACATACTAAAATTCAACATTTACTTTTACCTTTATTCAAAGGGGAAAGTTTGAAATGTCCAATTGAAGATATTACAAAAATAGTTAGTTTGCATGTTAGATTAAGAAAACTGCAAGAAGATATTGTAAAGGGCAGTGAAAGTAATGATAGTTTGAATCATAGTACAAATAACTTACTAAATGTTAATATTAACAATATCAATAATAATAGTGGTAACAATAATAACAATATAATTGGCCAATCTTTACCACAATCACAAGGGCAATCACAACATTCACTGAGCTCATCACTTGATGAGGAAGTCAACGAGTATGAAACACCATTTATGAAACCTAATGCTACATTTGTGAATTCTCCGATGACTACAGAGATGAATTCACCACGAATGTATTCTCCATTAATCAAAAACTCTACATCATCTTTTAGTGCTATGAATAAAGCTTTGGAAGAAGTTAATGATATTTTGAAATTTAGTATGAGTGTTATGATTAATCAATTATATTATGATGAATCACTTGATGATATTAAGTTTATTCGAGGATCGAATGCATTGTTACGAAAGCGTGTGATTACTATGAATTCATTAAACAATCGAGGAGAAGATGAAAATATTGATGGAGTTGCTAACAATGAAATGAACAATACAAACAGTTCATTTTATACACTTGATATGGGAATTAATCCATCAACCAAGAGTGTAATGGATTTACCAATCTTGACACCTATTCAAACGTACAATTCTACATTTAATGAATATGGAAGTGGTGGGATGAATGATAATGGCGGGATGAAAAAAATTAGTAGTAATTATTGGGAACATAATGATCATGTTGAAGAAGTTGAAGAAGGAACAAATAATTTATTAGGAATGGGTATGTTACCATCGGATAGATTTGAGAAATGTACGAGTATATTATGGGATATATTTCAACGAAATGTTTTATTTGAATTGAGTAGTATTATGTTGCCTGTTGAACTTGAATTTGCAAACGGACATCGTATGAAGAGTAAGGTACACAGACAAGCGGATGCGATATTGTACAATGGTGGGGACAAAATTGTTACATTTACAAATACTTTGGTGCATCCAGATATTAGTGGCAATGTAAACAATGTTAATGATGTAAGTGGGAATGGTATTATCGGTAGTTTAGGAGAATGGAGTGATGTTAATATCCAAAACATATTATTGATAGGATTTCGAGATTACATTGTGATTCCATTGTACGAACTGAATAGGAAATTTGAAGAAAGAGATGAAAACGAGTTTCAGGACAAGACGTTAAACCAAGCAAGAGAGGGAGGGCTGGAGATGAATGAATACAGTATTCTGTGCAACCTTGTGCTGTGTTTTCGGCAATTGGTGGGGGTGGGTACCAACGATACGAACCAAAAACTAGTAGAGAACTTGCTGGTGCAGATGAAAAGCATGTGCCGAGATAAAGAGCATATGATTCATGTAGGCACGTGACATGCACGTGACATGCACGTGACCCGGGCACGTGACTGCATCAAATAAAGAAAAATACAAGAAAGCCGATGCGGATGGGAAAAAGGAAACAGAAAAAAACAGCGAGCGTTCTGGAAAGTTCCACGCGGGCGACGAGCTGGCGGTGTCGTGATGATTCGGTATTAATAGACAGGGTGTGTTCTGTTATTTGGGAGATGAGGGCGTTGGACGGTTTTCCACTCTCTCCACTTTCTTCTTTCCCTCCCTCTGTCTGCAATACATTCGTCAGTCGTCTAGTCATGTTAAGATTTGCTTCCTCTTCTGCAGTCAAACAATCTTTAAAGCAACACATTCAAATCAGATCTATCTCCCACAAGGAATTGAAATTCGGTGTTGAAGGTAGAGCTGCTTTGTTAAAGGGTGTTGAAACTTTAGCAGATGCTGTCTCAGTCACATTAGGCCCAAAGGGTAGAAACGTTCTTATTGAACAACCTTTTGGTGCTCCAAAGATTACCAAAGATGGTGTCACTGTCGCAAGATCCATCGTCTTGAAAGATAAGTTTGAAAATCTTGGTGCTAAATTATTACAAGATGTCGCTTCTAAGACTAATGAAAGTGCCGGTGATGGTACTACTTCAGCTACCGTTTTAGGTAGATCTATTTTCACTGAATCTGTCAAGAACGTTGCTGCTGGTTGTAACCCAATGGATTTAAGAAGAGGTTCTCAAGCTGCAGTTGAAGCTGTTATTGGTTTCTTAGCTCAACACAAAAGAGAAGTTACTACTTCTTCAGAAATCGCTCAAGTTGCTACTATTTCCGCTAATGGTGATGCTCATATTGGTAACATGTTAGCTAATGCTATGGAAAAAGTTGGTAAAGAAGGTGTTATTACCATTAAAGAAGGTAAGACTTTAGAAGATGAATTAGAAGTTACTGAAGGTATGAGATTTGATAGAGGTTATATCTCCCCTTATTTTATTACTGATGCTAAATCCGGTAAAGTTGAATTTGAAAATCCTTTATTATTATTATCTGAAAAGAAAATTTCTTCTATTCAAGATATTTTACCATCTTTAGAAATTTCCAACAAGTTAAGAAGACCTTTATTAGTTATAGCTGAAGATATTGATGGTGAAGCTTTAGCTGCTTGTATTTTAAACAAATTAAGAGGTCAAGTTCAAGTTTGTTGTGTTAAATCTCCAGGTTTCGGTGATAACAGAAAGAATATTTTAGGTGATGTTGCTATTTTAACCGGTGGTACCGTTTTCACTGAAGAATTAGACATTAAGCCAGAAAATGCTACTCCAGAATTATTAGGTACTGCAGGTTCTATTACTATTACTAAAGAAGATACTGTCGTCTTAAATGGTGCAGGTTTAAAGGATGTCATCTTACAAAGATGTGAACAAATTAGAGGTGCAATTGAAGATGCTGCAACTTCTGATTATGAAAAGGAAAAATTACATGAAAGATTAGCTAAACTGTCTGGTGGTGTCGCTGTTATTAGAGTCGGTGGTGCCTCAGAAGTCGAAGTTGGTGAAAAGAAAGATAGATATGATGATGCTTTATGTGCAACTAGAGCCGCTGTTCAAGAAGGTATTTTACCAGGTGGTGGTACTGCTTTAATTAAAGCAACTCAAGTTTTAGATACTGTTAAAACTGAAAATTTTGATCAAAAATTGGGTGTTGATATCATTAAAGCTGCTATCTTAAAACCAGCAAAGAAAATTGTTGAAAACGCCGGTGGTGAAGGTTCCGTTGTCGTTGGTAAATTATTAGATCAATACTCTAATGATTTTAACGTTGGTTATGATTCTGCTAAAGGTGAATATGTTGATATGATTCAAGCTGGTATTATTGATCCATTCAAGGTCGTCAAGAACGGTTTAGTCGATGCTTCAGGTGTTGCTTCTTTACTTGCAACTACTGAATGTGCTATTGTTGATGCTCCAGAACCAAAGGGTCCTCCAGCTCAAGGTGGTGCTCCAGGTATGGGTGGTATGCCAGGTATGGGTTTTTAATCTAATTCAAGATAAATATTTTTTTAATCGAATGTTTTACTGCAATTTAAGTTAATTAATGATGTTACGTGTTTTTTACTTTATGTTTCCCTTGTCTATATATAATTTATAATTTTTGTATATAAACATGATCATCATCATAAAAGCTATGTATATGAAATAAAAAAAATGATGTAGGCTTATCGCTTCGCATCAGCGGAGAAACGAAACAATGTGTATTCTTTTCACGTGTAATGTTTTCTTTCTTGTTCTGTCTGTTCTTTTATTTTATACCTTCTTCTATATGTGCATTTATGTTGAACATATCCATTTCTACTAAATAAATGTTAAGCATTTCATCTACATTTGTATCCTTTTTCATATTTGGATTGGTGAATAATGTTTTGTATGTTATTATCCTTACAGCCGCTCATGATTTAGTATCACCAACAACTCCAAAATCATTGATTTTATTAGCTGATATATTGCCTGCTTTCTTGCTGAAATTATCATTGCCTATATTTGTTAACAATTCGAAAAACAGCAAATCTGCAAATAATGAAGAATTTGGGCTGGGGATAAATTATCAGTTAAGATTGATATTTATTGTTGCATTATCTTGTATTGGTATGTTTTTAACTTCTTTGTCATTACCTCTATATTTAGTTTTATTTGGTATTGTTTTAGCTTCATTGTCTTCAGGATTAGGTGAAATTACATTTCTTCAATTAAGTCATTTTTATAATAATAATAATTCAAATGTTGCAATTCATGGCTGGTCAAGTGGTACTGGTGCTGCAGGACTAGTTGGATCTGGTATGATTTTACTATTAACTACAATTTTCAATTTACCAATTGATTGGGTTCTAAGATCATGTGCTTTGATTCCATTGGTACATTTCTGCGTATATTATGGATATCTTCCAAAGCCTACTCTGAATACATCTTCATCTCTTTCTGTGGATAATGATGAAGAAAGTTCACCTATGATTGATAGTCAAGAAACAATTAACTTGAATGAAAATAATGAAGATATTAATAATAATGATACTGATATTGATTTTAAGAAAAATAAAAAACTTTTATTTGTTAAAAATATTTTTCCTAAATTAAGAAAATATTTTTTTGTTTATATGTTACCTTTAGCATTTGTTTATTATGCAGAATATACAATCAATCAAGGTGTTGCACCAACAATGTTATTTCCATTAGATGAAACACCATTTAACACTTTTAGAGACTCGTATGTTGCATATGGTACAATTTATCAAGTAGGAGTTTTTATTTCAAGATCATCTGGCTCGTTTATTAAATTAAGGAAACTTTATTTAATGGGTATTTTACAATTAATGAATTTAGGTATTTGTATTACACAAAGTATTTGGATGTTTATTCCAAATATCTGGATTGTCTTTATCTTGATTTTATATGAAGGATTGTTAGGTGGTGCAGCATATGTTAATACATTTATGAATGTTTCAGAAGAAGTAGAAATCAATGAAAGGGAATTTGCTCTTGGTTGTGTTGGTATAAGTGATAGTTTTGGTATTGTTTTAGCCGCTAGCGTGAGTCTTTGGTTGGAGCCAGCTTTGTGTAGTTATCAAATAGGAACAGGAAGAAATTGGTGTGCACAAAAATAATGGTCACGTAAATTTAATTTATGTTGATTGTTGATTAAAATAGAATTCAATTTCATTGAAAATATTGTTCAAGTTGTTATCATCGAAAAAGTTAAAAATAACTGTATCATCTAAATTCGTTGATTCAAGAGAATTATTAAAATTATCAGAGACGTCTTCATGAACATGTAACGATTTCGTGCCGTTTGTATTTGTGATATCCGTAGGTGGAAAATTGATACAGTTTATACTGTTACTACGGATGGCATTGTTGTTAGGATTATTATTTGAATAAACGTTCTTACTATTTTCAGCATCCACTTCATTCATAATTTCATCAGCTGCAGTTAAATGTGAGAGCTTCCCTTGTTTCAAATGTTTGTTAATAATCTTCTTTGTCATTTCTTTCAACTTATCTGTGCTTTCAGAAACAGCAAAGTTTAATGTGGAGTTGCTCTTAATATAACAATATAAGAAATAGATATAAATCAAAAGAAATTTGGCCATGACAAAGAATTTATAATCTGATAACAATATTGGAACTTCAATTGCGTTTTCATAAACATGCGTTAAAAATGAAGCAAGATGTTTTGGTGTAGATTTTTGCTCAACACTGGTGATAATATCTCTATATTCTAATATGTCAAAATTATATAATACATTTTCTAATTCTTTAATATCAAATTTCGGAACAGGTGGTAAGTGAAAATTTTCTTTGTTTTCAACTGAGTTGTTAGCTGACTCTGTATTTAATGTTGAATTATGTTTAAACTCGGTATTCTTTTTTTGAATATCTTCAGAAATAGATTGATCGATAAAAACCATTGTTTCAATTCCAAGCCATAATGAAAATAATTCTCTATTGTAAAGTATAAACTTGTTGCTTAATTTATTTTCAGACATTTGTAATATTGATGAAAGACAAATGAAATAAATTATTTTACATTTAATTGGACATTCTACTTTTAATTTTTCAATTATTGCTCTATTTTGAGGGTCACCTAAGACATCTGCAGAATATACTGTAGGTAAATGTTTATCAGAAACTAAAAATTTCAAATAAAGAGTTAATAACAGTAAAAGATTTAACAGTTCAAATTTTATTTTCAGAGATTGCCATTTGTTTTCATTTTTTTCAATTGACTGTAAATCATCTAATAATTCTAGCTTGGAAATTAAATTAGTCACTTTATCGATTTCATGTAGTAATTCTTTTAATTTTATTGTCCCCGGTCTGAAAATAACTAATGATAAACTTCTTGTAGTTTCAACGTATGTTGCTAAATGATCATTTGTACAATCTAGTAAAGGATAAACACCATGACTAAACCTTTCATCAATAAACGGTGGGCAAGATAATAGAATCGAATAGGATGCATCAAGTAATAAAATATGGTTCCATAATACTTTAATTGAATCTGATGGAATTTCTTTCAAAAATGACAGTTCTTTATAATAAGAAGGTTCAGTTTGTGTTCTTTCTAGATAAACAACTTTATTTTGGTCAACACTAATGCCTAATTCAAAGCAAATATTAACAGCTGTTGTAAATAATGGATATGAATTCTGACTTATCATGCCCCCACTTTGTGCATCACCATAAATCATTAAAGATAATCTCAAATTCAACAACGTATAAACAACAAAAATAGAAGCTTTTCTTCTATAATTAGCTGCATTCATTAGCATAACAGTTATACCATTAAACTCGTTGTTTTTACAAGTTAATGGGA
Organism: Pichia sp. NRRL Y-12824; assembly: GCA_030560915.1. NCBI lineage: Eukaryota > Fungi > Ascomycota > Pichiomycetes > Pichiales > Pichiaceae > Pichia > Pichia sp. NRRL Y-12824. Next base: position 19,993 of record JAKTWG010000038.1, on the reverse strand, counting down.
AATTGAAATGAGAATTATCATGCTTGGTAAAGACATTGGTCAGTTCAACCAATGAAGTTATTAATGCAATAAAAGAATATTCAAATCTTTTTTTGGGGTATTTAAAAAAAATTCCTTTTGGTTTCATAACAAAATAATGATGAAATATTAACTGGATAACTCCCATTGGAATATAAGAATTAAATAAAATATTGTTCAATTCTGATTTAAAATAATTTAATCTTTCCAAAATTGCATAATAATTATTACATATTGATTTTTCAACTATTTTGTTAAACTTTTCATTTTCTAAATCTTGATTATACCCACTGAAATTCAAATCCAAAGGTTGAAACGATTGACTGAAATTTTCGGATTTCCATAATCTCCGTTCACTGTTAATCAAATGTTTAAAAGAGAAAAGAATGTTTAAAGATAAAACATCTTCCTGTGATTGATAGATTGAAAATATTGAAGGTCGAAGTTGTGTTCTGGAAGGTTTTCTGAAAATAATATACTTTTGATTGAAAAAAAACTCAACATCTAAGATAGGTTTGATATTTGTATGCGTATTTGATAACTCTTCAACTGTTTTGGGATTGATAGAAGTTAAGGAAGGTTTAGTTTCTAATGACGCTTCCGAAATATTAGTAGTATTGGCATTATGTTTTTTCACTTGGTAGTTATACACACAAGTATCTGCCATCGACGATTTGATACAACTTGAGCACGGCTTTTGACGGTCACATTTGGTTTTTTTCTCCTTGCAATTTGAACAAACTAAAGAGGCTCTATTTCGTTGTCTTTTCGTTTTAGTGATACCCGACATGGTTTCTATTAGCCTCTATACAATATTGGAGAATCGAAATAGTAGGAAAAACATCCACCTTAACAAAATAATTAAATGATTTTACTATGAAAATTGTAAACACCGGCGATAGCGGCGGATTTAGTTGTAAGTTCCGGGGTTAGTAATTTATTATGTTCTATACAATTAATACAAAATGGGTGGTGATTCTACGCAAGAGTAGTATAAACTCTCTTTCTGACCTTGTCTGAGTCGGCATTAGATGCGTCAGAATCTTCTGTGTAAACATGACTGTGATCTTGAGACCATTTGGTTTGTAAAAACTTAAGACCTTGGATATTGAATCCAATATCTCTAGTAGATTGTTTGATCATATCCCTAAGTTGGTTTTTCAAACTAATGATTTCATTTTTGAAAATTTCATCATTTTGACTTATCAATTCCATATGGTTAGAACGGACAACAAAAAATAAGGTACGGCAAATAATGTTTAATCTAGAAGTATTTTTCTGTAACAAATCACCATTTTTAGTCCACTGGTTGATAGCCTTTAACAATTTAACCGTATAACTAAAAGGTAAAACTAATAAACTATCTTCTAATTGATTTGGTTTAATCTTACTCAATGTATCAAATAAGTGTTCACTTGGAGTTGTGTTCATAGCCTTCAACAATGCATTGTCTGCATCATCTAACAAATCTAATGCTTCAATTAGTTTTTCACTAGCCTTCAAGTTTTCCATGGTATTAGATCTAACTGCTTCAGCATCGTCTAAGTCTTCGTCATCTTCATATTCGCCTGATTTTTTTCTAGGTGTTATATCATCACCCTCTAAGGAGGTTAAGAGTTCGTTTTCATATAACTCATCCATTTCTTTTTCACGTTCTTCTTGAATGAAAACTTCATCATTATCCTGTTTCCAAACTCTAATACTAAAATCATGAGAAACACTTACAAAAAATTCAGCATCTGAACTTATTGATAAACCCCAAACCTCACCTAAATGTGCAGCAAATTTTTGAACTTGATCAAACTTATCACCATCCCAATATTTAATATATTTATCTTTTGAACATGTCAAAAAATTATGAGATTGTGGGAAGAATTTAATGTTCATAATAGAATCATCATGTGCAAAAATGGATTTATGACAATCACCGAAATCTAAACCCCAAATTCTAACATTCTTATCAGCAGAACAAGTAATTATCATTTTAGAATCAAAGGAAATATCAATTGATAAGACTGGCAATTTATGACCATATAAACTTAAATAAAATTTAAGGGTATCAAAGAAAAACACTTTGACAGTATTATCCATTAAAGAAACAGATAAATATTTGGAATCGGAAGATATTTTCATTGAAATGATACTTTCATTTAATTCTAATGATTTAATATGTGACAAGTTTAATTTATTTTCTAAAGTATTCACCTTAATTTCCCAATATTTCACAAGTTTATCAGATGAACCTGTTAAAATAGTTTTACCATCAGAAGTTATTTCAATTGACCAAATTGAATCATCATGAGCATTCTCAATATGATGAATGGTTTCAGAAGTTGACAAATCAATTAATTTCAAATCACCATTTTTTAAACCAATGACTAATAATGAACCACCTGGTAAAAATTTACCACATAAAACATTACCAATTTTTTCAATTGATCTAATACAATTTAAAGTTTTTAAATTCCAAATCTTGATTTGATTGTTCGAACCGGTGTATAATAAAGAATCATCGTCATTAATATCAACAGATCTAATATCATTTCTATGACCTGGTCTTTCCACCGAATATTTTAAAGATGAGATTTTATCATTAATATTATTATGTTTCTTAACATTTTCAGGTAATTTAATACTCCAATAACTAAGTGTATTATTTGAGCTATTTATAAGAATATTTATTTCTCTTGAATTTGAATTGACTAAACAAATATTATTAATTTTAGAATCTGTAAAAATGATTGTAAAAGGGCATATTAACATTTGAATTTTTGAGTTTTCTAACGATTCGTTGATTTCTTCTTGTGAAATACCCTTTTCTAATAGTCTTTTTGTTCTTTTAGTAGTTGCCTTTTGAATTTCTTGGATTGACCTTAACCTGAATAATTCAACCGTTTTATCTGCATTTGCTAAAATTAACAATTGATTAAAAACATCAAATTTAATATCAACAACTCTATTTTTACTTTGTTTTTGAAAAACACCAAATTCTTTTAATTTACGACCATCATCTAAATCCATATTCAAAGACCAAATTTTACATTCTCCGTTCAATCCTGTTGTTAATAAAAAATCTTTGTCATTATATTTAAAAAAATTCATAGACCAAGATTCACCATTGTGAGCTAAATGAGTTTCGATACATTGGTTAACTTTCAAATCCCAAATCTTGATTAAACCATCTTTTGATGTGGAAATTAAGTAGTTTTCATCATAATAATGGATTGAAGTTATTAAGTTTTTATGGCCTTTAAATTTTATTAAACCAGATTCAGAGATTAAATCCCAAATAATAATTGTAGTATCATTAGAGCCACTGATTAAACATGTACCATTGGTATCAAATTCTAAACATGAAATTGACGATTTATGACCTTGAAACTTGATAATTAAGGAGTCTGTTGATAAATCCCACACTTTAATATCACCATTAGATAAACCAATTGCTAACAAGTTTGCAAATGAAGAGTACGCAAGTCTTGTAATTTCAGGTGGTGGTAACAAAGATGATGAGGTTAATGAACCTGGAGTTGCTGTATCTGAAATAGTTGAAACTTGAGTTTGAGTTTTGTAATTCCATTCAATAATAGAATCCAATGCAGAGGAATATATGGTATTTGATTTTTCATTGTAGATTAAATTGGATTTTGAGGAAATGACACCAAAGACTGAATCTTGGATGTATCTTGGATATGACTTGACCATTTATTAATTGTTGTTGATTCTATGATTTCTTATTAAAGTACTTATTTAACAAACAAAGCTGGTTATAAAACAAAAATCAATATGGCAATGTATAAATAGTATATAAAAAAAACTAGATATCTGATCCCTGGAGCTTCTTGGATTCTTTCGATCCATCTATTTATCTACCGAAGAAAAGTAAAATAAAAAATTTTCAGATGAAGAAATAAAACTGCTGAGAAAAAAAAAAACTCGTTTACGTAATCACAGTCGCCCAAAAAGGAAATCCACAAATTTATCCATTAGTACAGGCCAAGCTGCAGATTCACTATGTTGATCCAATTCTTCTAGTGGAATGGCAAAAAAAGACCATGACATATCCCATTCATCTCTGCTGATTTCGCTCCTTCCGCAACGGCCACTTGCAATAAAATCATTCGCAAATTTGGTTGCCGTAGTTGGTGTTCCAGTCTGTTCCAACTGTCCAAATTGATCTTTGTACAAGATTTTCCATAGAGCAACTGCATCCTCAACGTTCAATTTCCGTTTCCCATTTTCTAATGCGTATCTAAAGGAAAATTTGTGTACGTTTTTCATCAATTCCAAATCTTGTTTGGCGTCGTGTAAATACTGTGACATTCCTTCGATCGTATTTACATCTGAATTAGTTTGGCACCAGTTGCTAATAAAAGATTCTTTGTTGAACACGCATGTGCTTGGAGAATCTAAAATGTATGCTGCGATAAGTGCTTCCACATCGTTTTCCACGTCGATGTTCATATCTGAAAAATATGCAATCGTGCCATCTATATCTATCCGATTTGGATTAGACGCATCTGCGTAGTTGGTAAATATTCTCCCTATCTTGTTCCTATCATTATTGGAGGTTCTATTGAATGTATTCATCGTAGTGTGGCCATTTGTATAAAAGTCATCAATTGCATTGTTCAAATGCATTTTGTTTTTCCTAAGATAATATTCTGCTATCTTGACATCGTTGCATCCGGTAACCTGTATAAAATTCTGCAGCGTTGCCATCGTGTGTAATTTAGTGTATCTGTGCAATGGCTGGTTCCCAGCACTGTTGGTTCTTTCCGTCTTAGAGCTGACGACGCCATCACGGACACAACGTACTCATCTAGTTACAACCTCTTTGATCGCCAAACGCGACTTTCCCTTTTGGGAAGCGCCTTGTGTTGTGGAACATGTTTCTGTTTGTTTCTGGTTTCTGTGGGAGCCGTGTTGCAGTTGTGGATCAAGAGTCTCTGGCCAGGGATATTGAGCAAGACCTATGTCGATTGCAGGAAAGCAGGCTGCGTTTGTTGGTGAACCGTTTGTTGATGAAGCACATATTCTTTTAGACTGGTTAAACGAGCAGGTATTCGCCAGATTGGATTCTCGAGATGTAAATCCTCCGTTGGTTGTTCGCAATATGATCCGAAATACCCCTAGTTCTCACATATTTTTACCTGTTTTTCAAAGAATATTTTATTCAAATTCATTACATTTGCAGAAATTTTATGATGGTAGTGTGATGGAATTTTTCAAATGGATTGAATCTTCATCTACTCATCTAAGCATGCTTTATATGATTTTCAAATTTGAAAATAATGACATCATCTTAATGAAAAGATCTGAGTTTTCAGTATACCAAGGCTTTATTAAACTAATTTGGAATGATATTTTGAAATTGTTTTTTGCTTCAACCCAGTGGGATGATCTATATTCAGTTACTAAAATATTGATGAAAATTAATCTTTTTGACGAATTAGATAATCTTATATTCCAGCTTTCCAAGATGAAAATAATAAAAAAAATTGATCAAATGTATAATGACGGGCCAATTTATGATTCATTAAACTTTTGGATTGTTGAAGATCTGTACGTTTCTTTTGAAAGTCTGGTTTCTTTCCAAAATGCGAGTAATTTTAAAGACTGCTTGTTATTGATAGCAAAAAATGCTCTAATATCTAGAAGAATTAACCAAATTTACAATTTAGTTGAACAGTATCCAACATCAGTTGATACATTAAAAGAGTTTAACGTCTGTATTAATAAAAATGATCAAAAAGATTTACTTGTGCGTTGTTTCGTATCGGAGTTGAATAAAACATTGTTAATTCCTAGTATTAAAACAGTTGACATCATATTGTATTATATTAAGACTATTCATGCTTTTTTGTTGATTGATCATAGAGGTGTTCTTCTTGATAAGGTAGCCAGGCCTATTAGACATTACTTATGTATGAGAAATGACACAATTGAAAAAGTGGTTTATGGGCTATTGAATACTGATCCACAAACTAATAAGCTAATAGAGTTAAATGATGAACTAAACAAAAATCATATCAATAACACGAATTCGAATTCAATGCTTAATCTACAAAAGCGAACACTAAACTGGCAACCAGATCCAGTTGATGCATTGCCTGATTTTCAAATTGGTAAAATTGATGATATTGTTGATTCTTTGACTTCAATTTTTGAAGATAATAACTTATTTATTAATCAATTTGTAAAAATATTTTCAGTTGATTTGTTGAACATTCAAGATTATAATATTTCCAATATAATGAAAAACCTAGCATTATTGAAAACAAAATTTTTAAATAATGATTTTAATAGAATCGATATTATGATTAACGATATAAGAAAGAGTAAAGAATTAGACTCAAAAATCAACAATAAAACTCACACCAATCAGAAAATACATGGTGTGTTTTTGAGTCATTTATATTGGCCAAATTTAACTACAGAAATTCCTTCATTTGAATTTTCATCAAATTTGAAAAATGATCTTTCAAATTACGAAAAAAGTTACAAAACCATGCAAAAAGGACGTGATTTGAAGCTACACCCTCAACATTCTTTGGCTAATATTGATATTGAAATAAGTGGATTGAAAAGGCGTTTTAATGTTACGTTTGATAAACTGGCTGTTCTTAATTTTATTAATGGATGCAACCTACCAGTTGTCAAACTCGGTATTATCATGATAAATTTAAAAATGCCCCTTCAATTGTTAAAATCAAGTTTAGAGTTTTGGGTTAATGAAGCTGTGTTGGTTGAGTTTAATGGAGGATGGAAAGTTAATGAATAATGTTTAGTTAGTTACTTTTTCTATTATTTGCTATGTAAGATATATATACAGAATAAAATTAATAATTTACATGTTGATTCTAACCAATTGTTCGATAACTTGTAAAACATCCTGACCTTCATCACTTTTAGGGTTTTCTAATCTTGCTTGAATAGTTTTATCAAGTAGTAAACGTAACTTTCCAATAAGAACAGCATTCTTACACCATGTTCTAATTGGTAACCAATTGTCCATTACAATACCTCTTGACCTAATAGAATTAGTTACATTACTCAAATCATAAGAAATGCTACCACCAAATAACAAAACTGAAATTGTACTACTTGGGGTTATACCGTGAACATATAATTTGCTAGTTTCTTGTGAATCGTTGAAAACAATAAATGGTGGATTTGTACTTGATTTTTCATCATTAATAAATAATGATGATGATGGATGCATAAAAACTCTTGTGGATGGGTAGATACGCTCTGTTAAATTATTGCTTTCTATAGGTTTCCCAGTTTCTAATAAACGTCTAAATTTTTCATTACGAGTCCAATATTTAATTTTCTTAAATTCTGGATCAAGTGCAATTGCACCTCCAATACTTTGAGCATATTTAGTATCGGGTAATGCAACCATTGCTATTTGTGGGTACAATGAAGCTGTTAAAATACTTTTAATCATACTAATATTTTCGTTGTTTCTATTGAATTTGACAAATTCACTTTCATCGCTATTTTTCTTTGAATCATAAAAGAGTGGAATAAATCCAATTTCCTTCAAATTGTTAGCATATTGTAATTTTGTTGATTCGATGTCATTGATTCTTAACATGGATAAAAAATTGTCCAAGCAAAACTTCTTACGTAGTTTCATTGATGTTAAGGATTTATATTCTTTATATGCGTTCAATATAGCAATCATATCACCATTGTCTTTACCGAATCTTTGTTGGATTATTTTCATTTCAGCTCTATTTTCTTGTTTACAGGTAAAAGGTGATCCAGTAACTCCAATGGCAGCTAATGTTAAACAACTTTCTAAACAACCAAAAATACAACCAAAAATCATAGTTTTTCCTGACCGTAAATCAGTTGGCAACATTGATAAATATTTACCTAATGAGGTTAATTCATCTTCACTGTAATGTAATGCACCAACATCGCTTAACATTTTTCTTGCATTATCGACATTATCTTTATGTGGTGAATCTAATCCACTTTCCAAAAATTCATAAACATTTTTAACGCCAATTGCCTTAACAACTAAATAAACAGATTCCAATTTAGTTCGTTTAATTTCAGGAATTGGTTGAGGTATCATTTTTTGTTCGGTATCCTTAGTGAATAACTTATAGGATGAACCATTTCTAATACGACCTGCACGACCTCTACGTTGTTTTATTTCTGCTTGTGAAGCCCAAATTTCAACTAATTTAGTGTTATTTGATTTGGAATCATATTGAACACTTTTTACTCTACCTGTATCAATAACAACAACAGCATCAGGAATGGTAATGGAGGTTTCAGCAATATTAGTAGATGCAATAATTTTACGTTTCCCTGCGGGAGGGTTTTCAAAAATTCTCTTCTGTTCCTGGGAACTCAACGCTGAATGTAATGGTAATTTCCAAAAGTATTCATCCTCTATATTATTCAAACACTTTTTGATTTCCATAACACCTGGTAAAAAGATTAAAATTGATCCATTGTCATTTTTAGCATTTAAATCATGGTCAATTTGATAAATCAATTCACTAATTAAATTATAATTAATATTACCAGATTGAAAATATCTAGAGTCAGCTGATGGTTTAATCATATCATTTTCATTATCATCGTCATCATAATAATTTTTGTTTTTATAATTTGAAATCTTAAAATTAGTTATATCTAAAACATCATCTAAATAATAATCTTCAATTGGAAATGTACGACCCTCTATATGAACATGAGCAATTGAATGATTTGAGTTATTTCCAAAATATCCATTAAATATATTTTTATCAATTGTTGCAGACATTAAAATAATTTTAAGATTTGGATAATTTTTCATCATTTTTTTTAAAATAATCAATAAGAAATCACTATCGATTGATCTTTCATGAACTTCATCAATAAAAATATATCCTAAATTATGGAAAAATGAATCTTTTGAATTATCGTTTTTGCCAAAAACAGATTGAATCATTCTAAGCATAACACCAGTAGTAACAAAAGAGATTCTAGTTTCATCGGATGTTTTGTTTTCACCACGAATAATATAGCCTGTTTCTAAACCGCATTTATCTATTCTTTCATCAGAAATACGATCAGCTAAACCAATTGTTGAAATACGTCTTGGCTGTGTACAAATAATTGTAGTATGATAATCCTTTTTTTCATTCAAATCATCAAGGATAAATTGAACAATTTGTGTTGATTTACCAGAACCTGTTTCACCAGTAACTAAACAAACACGATTATCATTAATTGTTTTGACAATATCTTCTTTCTTTTTCCAAGCAGGTAATTTGGATCTATTTTCAATTGAATTTTCGAATTTAGAAGATTCTAATCTTTTTTTATAATTTTTTTCAACTTTAACTGTATCTAATTGTCTCTTTGAAGTTCTTTGTCCCTTTATAGAATCCTTATTTAAATTAATACTGTCGTTAATCTTCATTGCTTTCGTTAATTCATCAGGTGGTAAATATAGTGGACCAGGATTTTTAATAATTCTCATAATATTTTGTTCCAACCAATCAACACATGAATAAATATAAGGCATACCAAAAGCACCAATTTCAGCTAAATATTCAATCAATTTAGATATAATGGAAATTTTGATATAATTTGGTAAAGAATAAGATGAATTATGAATGACTAAAAATAAACCACAAATATCAAATGGGTAATATTCAGATCTATAAACTTTTAATGAAAGTAAACCCTGCTCTAAACCTTCTGGATTTAATAAAATTTCAAAAACATCGTCTTTCGGAGGATTGTCTTCTTGAATTTTAGATTCATAAATAATCTTTAAAGAATTTTTTTCTTCTATCCATTCATTGAAAGAATTAGAATTATCAGATGTATCAAAACTTGGTTTTTCTTTAAATAAACTATTAGTCAAATAAACTGCTGATTTGATTAAATCATAATTGTTATGTTCTAAGCTTGAAAGCACATCATTTTTACTAAATCCACTATTAACTAATCTTGAAATCAAACGTTCTTTGTTCAGATCTTTTGTTATTTTTAATTTAACATTTGAATCGGTATCATTTTTGACAAAACAAAAAGGTAAATCATCTTCAGGTAAATGAAATATTAACCATTCTAATGAATCATTAAATGTATAAGTATACTTAAGTGATTCTTCAACATGAGTTTTTCTAAAACCTAATCTTTCGAGTAACTCTTGGTATGAAGTATCATGTTTAACATGTTCATATATTGTCGAATCTTCTTCTCCCCATTCAATATGATTCCTAATAGCATCTTCTATTGAAACTCTTAGTTCTGAATCGATATCAAATAATATACTGTTATCCCACACTTTCTTTGGGAAAGTGACCTTATTAAAAATATTGACTTGATTAGTTTGTTGACCATTTTCATTTTTAACACTAGATTCAGCGGAAGGTACTATTTTCTTAAAAGTTGTAGTAGAGCCATTTGATGTTTTTGTTGAGGATTTAGAAGTTGCAGAAGAACCAATAATAATAGTTGGTTTCTTAATTTTTTCCAGAGATGCTTGTTTAACTTCACGGTCTTTCTTTTTAGCATTATCTTTTTTCCTTTTCTCTAAAAGTGCTGCAAATGGATCATTTGCATATTGCAAATTTGCCATATCTGTGTTTTCCTTTACAATTCTTTTTCTTTCTAAATCTAGATCACTCCATAAGTTCTTGTGGTTAGTAGGCAAAACCATATGAAGATTTTTATTAAATGCAATTCTATGTAAAGCATAAGTTGCGGCATAATGACGTGCTTCTATCGGAGTTTCTTGAGGTTTAACGATTTCTTTAGGAGGATGAAACTTTACTTCAATAAGTTCTTTGGTTTTAGGATTTTCCCAGGAAAGTATAGGGACTGCAATAAATCCTTCGGGAAATTTTTTCATGTCATATTCAACCTTGTTCCATTTTTGTTTTTGACAATGTTCATGTAACAGTGATCCAGGCAACTTGCCGGTCCAGGAAGTAGTCTGTGCCACTATTGCTCTACCAGTTTTAGCGGCCTGTTTCTGGGTATTCTGCGGTTCTTCCTTGGCACTTTTCAAACCTTTAGCATCTTTACCATTCTTCTTTTTAGTGGCAGGTTCTTCAACCGGTGGTGTTTTCTTTGATTTTTTTGCCATTTGCACACCTTCCTTGAACGCTGTCCTGTCCTGTCTGTCCTGTCCTGCCCGGCCCCGCCTGCCCCGGCCCAGCCAACCACCCAGCTAACTAACCACCCAACCACCCAGCCAAACCGGAAATCATGTCCATTCCAAACCCCCGTCCCGCTGCTGCGCCACACCGCCCCGCTGCTGCGCCACCGCAGACCCTGTTTTTTTTTTGCGTCTTGCAGCTCGCACTTTTTCCACTTGCCTTGCCGCTTCGGGGACGTTCATCATTTGTGTCTGGGGTTGCTTATCTCCCGTGTGCTGGGTGTTCCTCCGTCTCTGCTGCTGCTGCTGCGTCCGTCTGGCTTCTCTTGCCCCAACATCGCTTGCTTGTTCTTCTTAGGCGGATTCACTCGGTTATCGCCTCACCTACGCTCCGCTACTCCCCGACTAGGTTTGTTTCTCTTGTTTAGTTCTTTCGGTTTGTTTTTTAGCTTGGCTTTTCTTGGAAACAGTGAGCAAAAATTCTTCAGTAGAAAACAGAGAGTAATCTAATTCTTACCAACAAATCTCGGATTTCCTAATATTTTTTCATTTATTCTTACACTTATACATTTACACACTTAGAAAACAATTAGTATACAAACCCGCTAAAGTCAATATTTTTTAGAATATTGATTTCTTAATTTTCAAAAAAGACACACACAAATTTTTTTTTTTTACTTTGCTACTCATTAATTTTACAAATTTGAAAACTGTTCAAATATTTCTATTATTTTAAACCATAATGGTTTGGTCTCAAATTGATGTTTCAAAAGCCCATGTGGCCTACGCTGTTGTTGCCGTCTTCTCTACATGTTTTTCTTTATGTTCACTTTTTGTCAAAGAAAAATTATATTTAGGTGAAGCATCCGTTGCAACAATTTACGGTCTTATTGTTGGGCCGCATTGTTTGAACTGGTTTAATCCTTTGAGTTGGGGTAATTATTTTTATATCACATTGGAAATTTCAAGAGTTCTTTTATGTATTGAAATTGTTGCAGTTTCAGTTGAATTGCCTAAAAAATATGTTTTAAAACATTGGTTCCCATTATTTTTATTATTAATTCCTTGCATGACTGCTGGTTGGTTAATTATTGGAGCGTTTATTTATGCAATTATTCCTGGTTTAACTTTTCCTTATGGTTTATTAATCTCCGCTTGTATTACTGCAACTGATCCTATTTTAGCTCAAGCTGTTGTTGGTAAAGGTAAATTTGCAAAAAGAGTTCCTGCTCATTTAAGAAATTTATTAAGTGCAGAATCAGCTTGTAATGATGGTATTTCTGTTCCATTCGTTTATCTTGCTTTAAATATTATTTTGCACACTGGACATTCCTCAGAAATTGCTAAAGAGTGGATTTGTGTTACTGTTTTATACGAATGCGTCTTTGGCTGTATTTTAGGTTCTTTGATTGGTTATTTAGGTAGAAAATCTTTAAGATTTGCAGAAGATCATGATTTAATTGATCATGAATCTTTCCTTGCATTCTATATTATGTTAGCTTTATTATGTGCTGGTTTTGGTTCAATTTTAGGTATCGATGATTTATTAGCATCTTTTTGTGCAGGTACCGCGTTTGCTTGGGATGGTTGGTTTACCCATAATACAGAAGAATCAAATGTTTCTACAGTTATTGATATCTTATTAAACATGGCATATTTTGTTTATTTTGGTGCAATTATTCCATGGCAAGAATTTAATGATACTGTCTTAGGCTTAAATTGTTGGCGTTTAATTTGTCTTGCAATTGTTGTTTTATTGTTAAGAAGAATCCCAGCTGTTTTATTAACAAAATTTATAAATCCTGATATTAAAAATTGGAAAGAAGCTTTTTTTGTTGGTCATTTTGGTCCAATTGGTGTTGGTGCAGTTTTTGCTGCAATTATTGCAATTTCAGATTTAGAAGCTGATGTTTTACATATAAGTCATGGTCCAACAACAAATTATCCTACAGATTCGGAATTTCATCAATTAATTAGAATTATTTGGCCAACTGTTTGTTTCTTAATTATTACTAGTATTATTGTACATGGTTCATCTGTTGCTGTTTTAACATTAGGTAAACAATTACAAAGTATGACATTTACAATGACTTGGACAAAGGCAGAAAGTGATACAACTAATGGTAATTGGTTCAATAGGTTGCCAAAAATTGAAAGGTCAGGTACTTCTTTCTCATTAAAAAGAATTGATACAATGGCAAATCAAGATTATAATGATATTTCTATATCCCCAAATACTAGTAATGATGAATTTACTGATGAAAAAGTTAATGCAAGAATTAATGCTAATATTGGTATGGAAAGATTTGCAACTTTAAGTAATAATCCAACAATTGAAACTAATGGTGTTCCTGTTAAACCTATTGGTGGTGCAACTAGAAAGAAGAAGAGAAGATTATTAAAACGTAAACAATCAAAGAAACGTAAAGCACCACCTGTTTCAGAAACATTAGATTTGAAAAATGTTAAAAGACATCCAAATACAAGTGATGTTGAAAATGAACCTGAATATTCACATGAACAAGATTATAATCATGATCATGATCATTCAATTCAATCAATTTCTGATGATAATCAATCTAATATTGAAGAAGTATTAAAGGGACCTTTAGATAATAAGAAAAAATTAACAGTTCCATTACAAAAAATTGTTTCAAATGCTTCACGTCATTCAAATGATTCTGAGCTAAGTGATATGCAAGGTATTGTTCATGCAAATCCGGAAGCTCTTAGAAAAATTGCATCTAATTATGACCTTTCAGATAGTGATTTACAACCTGTTTATGATAAAGATGGTCAATTACGTATTCCAACACAAGCAATTAATTATGAAGATAGTTTAGTTATTGAAGATCAACATGGTGAAGTCTTACGTACTGTCCGTAGTCGTAATAATACAATTGCATCTGATTCCCCACCAGTTTCAATGAGATCAAGGGCTGGTACTGTTAGTAAAAAAATTGCAACTACAATTGGCCTTTTACATTCTGCACCAAATGAGGGGGATGAAGAAGAAAATGATGATGAACATTCTAAGACTATTGCTAATATACTAGAAGATAATAATAATAAAGTTAAGCTTAGATATAAAGTTGCATCTAAATCTAAATCTGTTGATGATTCAGTTGAAAAAAATGCTGATGAAACTACACCATCAAAGAGTACATTTGATAAATTTGTTGATTTGAGTGATGTTCTTTTATTTAAAAATCAAGCACCTAGAAAGACCAAAAAATTACATGGTTTTAGAGTTAATGATGATATTATTATTGAAAATGAAGATGGTGAAATTTTAGGTAGATATAAAGTCAATGTCAAAAAACAGAAAGCAGAAGAAGCTGCTAAAGGAATGGATGACAAACAATATAATGATAATTTAATTGGTAAAACTTTAACATATTTCGGATTAAAGAAACAAAGAGAAATTATTGATGAAGAAATAAATGAACTTAGTAATACTGATTTGGTTCCTGAAACAAATGAAGTTGATGATTTAGGAATTGAAGATAAAATTAAACATTTTATTAATGCAGATCCTAAACAGGCTGTTGTTTGTTTACCTGAACACATGCATAGTTCAAGTCGTGGTACTGCTCATGATTATGAATATCGCCGTCGGAATAATAAACAGGATGTTAAATCCAAAGATACGCTGCCTTCTGTTCTGATTCATGATAGTGATAGTGATTATTCTACAGGTGGAAGTGAAAGTGATTCAGATGATGATGATGATGATGATGATGATGATGATGATGATGATGATGATGATGATGATGATGAAAGTTATCATAGTGGAGATGATAACTTAACATTGGACTCTCAAGGTAAAGTACAAAAACGTAAACCACAAAAAAATTCACTTTATGGTGAATCAAAATATGAAAAAGCTAGAAGAGCAGCTGCATTAAATAAATCTAAACGACATAGTGATGATGAAGAAGGTTAAACTAATAATTAATTTTTAATTTGAATATTTGTAATAATTTTAATAGATTATTTTATTTCGATTGAGTTTGTAGAAGATTACATTAATTACACGTGTAGAACAAATTAGTAAATTAACAATAGGAAAAAAAAAAACATATTTAAGAAAAAAGAGTAAACCATACAAGCCAAATCAAGTCAAATGATAATTAGAAAAATTATGCCCATCTTCCTAATAATGCCATTAGGCCGGCACCAAAACACATAATAATATAAGCCCATATTATTTTCTTAAATCCACCTGGACCTTTAAATTCGTCACTAAATAAGAATTCATGAGCCATTAATTCGACACAACCAGCATAAATTAAAATACCTGCAGAAATTGCATCAAAAACGCCATTAGTTATTAATGCACGTCTACTTCCTGGTGGATAAGAACTTCTAACACCTATACCAATAGCAATTGCAATTGGTGTACTTAAAGTATAACCTAAAGATAATAACCATGGAGTCCAACGTTTTGAATGTGGCCAATCAACACATGCAACTCTTGAACCTAAACCTAAACCTTCAAACATTTGATGAAAAACGACAACAATATATAATGAAACAAATTCATCACCAGAACAAGATAAGGTTAATCCAACAAAAATTGAGTGAAAAATAATACCAAATTCAAGAACAAAAACATTAAGAATTTGAGATGAATAAGCTTCTAATGAATCATTTTCAGCTTGTTGTTTTTCTATATCTGATGCATTCTTAACTTTTTCATCATCATCTTTATTAATAACTTCTTCATTATCATTATGAATACTTGAATGATTGTGAATAGCATGTTCGTGTGTTTCATTTTGAGCATAATGAACGACTTGAATCTCATTATCATCTATAATTTCAATGTTTTTATTAAAATTTTCCAAATGATTTTCATTTGCATGACTATGTTCTTGTTCATGAAGGGTACTATCATTATCTTGAGCAAAATAAATATCAGTATCACCAAAATGAGAATGTGTATGAGGAGCATCTGAATCAATATCTTGATTTGATATTTTCGCTTCAATCCATCTATAAGCGATTATTTCCAGAAAAAGCATCAACATTAAAACAATCAAAGCAATACCAAAAGCAAGTGGATATACATCAAATGGATAACCTAAACAATCATTTGATAAGTTTTCTTGTGCTGGTTGTAATAAATGAATAAAAGCCGTTGCAACAATGACACCACTGCCAAAAAACTTTGCAACAAAGAAGCATACTGGAGGCATGCGAATAAATGAGTATTTTGAAGATAAAACTGGGAAAAAGGCACCAAATGCAGATGCAACTAAAACAACGAAAATTGCAGAAATACGAGCTCCGAAATGTTCACCATTGTACTCATTAGCAGCTTCACAGAGATCTTCAGCTCTTATGAAAAGCTCCACAAAATGTCCTGGAGACTTAAAGTGTTCTAAAACGGACATTATATACTATCAAAGTCTGTAACTGTAAATTTCTTTGGAATGAAAAATATCTATGGGCCCACGTTGTAACTATCAACACTGTGTGTAAAAAATTTTCGATTATCTAATGACCTGCACTGCAAAGTGATGCTGAGAGAAAGAAATTAATTTTTAGTTTGCTAGGGTCGGATGTAAACGTGCTCAAAACGGAATGTTTTATGCAGGTCCGGAGAATGGTGGATGTTCAAGTTTTCCTGAGACAGCTCTAGCAACACCGACTAAGCTTCCCGCCGTGACTGGATCAGAAGCAAGCAGCCCGGCCATTCAGAGAGGACCGTGCTGGCAGACATAAATTGGACAAAGAGAGACCCTGGTGGTTGTGCAGACAGGCAGAAAGGCTGCGATTTGCGGTCTGCGTTTGAGACAGGAGAAAGTCGGTGGCGTTGGCAAAGGCTGAGCTGAGCTGAGCTGAGCTGAGCTGAGCTGAGCAGTCTGTTGGACGGAGCACAGGCCATCGACATGTCGTCAGAACCGGCTGGCTCGCAACGGAAACATGTCCAGCAACTGGAAAGGGAGTATGGCCGGTTTTCCACGGCACCCAAGTATTCCCTGGACTCGGAAGAGGTGTTTTGCGTGTGCAGGAAACCAGACAATGGTGAGCTTATGGTGGCCTGTGATGGCTGTGACGAGTGGTTTCATTTCAAATGCATGGGACTGGATAAGCGCAACAAAGACTTAGTCTCCAATTACTACTGTAAGTTTTGTGACGTTCTTTTCAATAAAGGGAAGTCCGTTTGGAAACGTAAATGCAAAATAGCTTCTTGTTATAAACCAATTTTATCAGAAAGTCAGTTTTGTTCAATGGATCATGGTAAGAAATATTGGTCATCTTTTTTGGACAACTTTGAATATAGCAACAATAATTCATGTGATGCTGCAGAAGTTGTGTCTAAGTCACAGATTGAAAATTTAATTCAATTAATTACTACACGTGAAGAATTGAACAATATAGGGAATGAGCTGCCCATTTTTGACAAAGGTGCACTAATTATAAGTGATGATCAAAAGAAAGAAATAGATGCGAATGAGAATGATATCAAACTATTAAGTGAAAATATTGATAGTTTCAAATTGAAATTAGATTATCTTTATAAATTAAAAGATTTAATATCACAGTTGAATGAATTATTAACCATTTCATTAAATCCTGAAAATATGAATGCAGAACAGGAACATGATCAAGATCAAAATGATCAAAATGAAGAAAAAAAGAGGAAGAAAGCAAAACGTAATCCAAAAACGAAAAAGTTTAAAATTGATATCTGTGGTTTTGACGATCGATTAATGTTAGAAAATACAAAATGGTTAGAATTTACCAAAACTTATGAATTCACAGATTTTATGAACTTCCAACAAATACCAGAGTCTGATGAATCTACCATTGTTAGAGATTATGAACTTTTAAAATCATCTACAGAAAAAATTATAACTTCAACTACAATACTTAATAGATTTTGTGTTTGTGATAAGAGAAAATGCCATTTACATCCTGGATGGTATGATATAGTTAAGGATGGTTTGGATTTGAAAATAAAAGAAAAATATTTAGAAATTGATACTCAGGTCCAAAATAATGAAAAACTGAAAAAATTTATCCAAATTAAGAACTGGAAAAGATAC
This sequence comes from Pichia sp. NRRL Y-12824, assembly GCA_030560915.1. Classification (NCBI taxonomy): domain Eukaryota; kingdom Fungi; phylum Ascomycota; class Pichiomycetes; order Pichiales; family Pichiaceae; genus Pichia; species Pichia sp. NRRL Y-12824. The sequence goes on along the minus strand of JAKTWG010000038.1, from coordinate 1,792 downwards.
TGTGATGATATATAACCTAATACTTTGGCGAATATAAATAAAAATCATAAAAATTTGTATTATACATTTTATATAAATATCAATCGATTTCTATAATTTTTACTAAAAAAAAAATTATAAAATCTATAAACAATAAAAAAAACACACGTTCGGAATTACTTTTCTTCTTTGGCTTCTTCTTCTTCATTGTATTCATCACCTAAATGTGCAGGTTTCCAAACTTCTAATAAACCATCTTCTGCTGAACTAACAATTAAATTTTCTAAATCTGGGTGCCAATCTGCATCGCAAATTTTACCTGTATGACCACCATGCATAAATGATAGACATGGATCAAGATAATCAACTTTTCTCTTATCTGGTTCACCTTCTTCTAATCTATTTAAATCCCAAATTAAAAGTCTATTATCAACTGACGATGATAATAAATAATTCTCATGAAATTTTAATCCAATAACTGGTCCTTTGTGTCCTAATAACCTTCTTAATGGTATAGTAGGATTTCTTAAATCCCAAATTTGAATTGAATTATCTGATCCTCCTGTGGCAAATAATGTTGAAACGCTATCATTAAATTCAACTGTATTAATTGGGAAATTAAAATTGTTTTCAGAATCTGGATCATGATGTGCATCAATTATATGGATAATTGGACCTGTTGGTAATCTTAAATCATGAATTTGATATGATGAATCATCAGAAACAGATGCAAAAACTGAATCCACTGATCCATTCCATGAAATATCATTAACAATATTTTCATGTGATGCAATAATTCTAGATGGTTTAATTTCATTAGATAATTTATCATTACTAATATCCCAAAGTGCAATTTTACAATCTTCAGAACTTGATAAAAGTAAATTCTTCTTTGTTTCATTTGGATTCCATTCTAAACCGAATCCTTCTTTTGTATGAAATTTTAATGTAGATTTATGAGTTTTTGAAGTCTCGTCTTTAAGGTCAAATAATAAAACATCACCAGTATTAGTTTGAGTAGCAAATAATTTACTGTATTCATTGATCTGTAATTTATTAACTTCTCCGGGATGATTCCACTCTCGGATAACATTCAATTGACGTGATTTTAAAAGATTTTTGGGTATTGTTAAATCAGATTTTTTATAATCATTAGATAGTGTTGGAGGAACGCAAACAGAAACTAAATTAACATGATTTTGTGTTTCTTTTGAATGTGTTCCCATTAATAAGTTAGCTTTAATGTAAGCTTCATTACTTTCGTTTTGTTCAATTTTAAAATCTTTTAACCATTTGACTGATAATGGCGGAGAATCACAAGAGTAAGTATACAATAAATCGTAAAGTAATGGAGAGGTCTTTTTCCAAATCTTATACTCTTCATTGATTAACTTCTCATTCATTTGATAGCTTTGCTTGACATCATTGGCTGTAAAAAATGTTTGTTAGTATAATGATGCCTATCTAGGAAGAAACTGCATACTAAAAACTATGTAAGCCTTAAATTATTCAAAAAAGAAACGTACTTTTGGAACCTGAGTAAGGGCTTGGTTGTGTCGACATTGCCGTTGTAGACATAATGTTTTCGTTGCCTTGTAGAATATTGCTGAATAAACAACATATAGTATCGAAATCTATAGGAAGGGACATCCGCAATCAGTAACACGAACGTCAATTTACTGTATTGATATTTGCTGAGAAAACTGTCGCTACCATAAGATATTCGGCAGCTAACTCGCATACTTATTGGTAGTAGAGAACAGTTTGAGCTCGTCGCTGTTCGACGTTAAGTGAAAAATGATCTTCAGCTGCA